>JANHGC010000178.1:253845-266521 GCA_027560395.1 Boaedon fuliginosus | reverse complement strand
CTGCTCTCACCGATGCTAAGCAACCAGCCATTATGTGAGGACCACTTGCATTTGGTTTGCCTTAAGGGTTCAGAGCTGTATGGAATCTGGTTTCCTTTGCCCTTTGGGGGATTGCAAGAGGTCTGGATGTGGGAATCCTCGCAGGGGGAACTAGGATTGTGCCCACTGTTTTTTGGAAAGTCTGTCTCACATGTACAGTTAGTCCTTAAAACAGTATTTAGGGCAAAGAAATTATGTTGAGTTGGCCATGCCCATCCAGTCACATGGCCATGCCCACCCAGTCACATGCCCACCAAGCCACACCCATCCAGTCTCATGGCACACATAGCCATCCCCACCCAGTCACATGCCCACCAAGCCATGCCCACAGAGTAGGTAGTAAAAATTTTTTGAATCCCACCACTGATTAGTCTCATAAGCTTTTGCTTGCCCTCTCCCTCGACCATGGCCCCTTCTTCCCCCTCTCCTTCTCCAACTGGAAGAAGAATTGTTATTAGCATTAGCATTTTGCAATTGGGGACAGTTACCCTTGTAGTGATCATGGGAACCACATTGGTAGCAAAGAGTTCACTTGCTGACAAAGAGTTCACTTGCTCAAAATTGTTATCTTGTCTCCTTGCAGGTGGGCATTGGTCTCTGTGCTGTCCTCTCTGGAACCTCTGGGGCTGAAATTGTGGATTTTCCATCTGCCTCTGGTATTCTTCCATCATGTGGCCAGACAGGTAATCAATGTCATATTTATTAGGGTCACTTTCAATGGAAACTACAAATGTGTTCCAGTCATTCCCCTTCACAGAGTTTAACAATACACTCACCAAACTCTCAATCGGGATTTGTTCCCTCCTCTGGATCAGGTCTGCCCTCATGGCCTTGACCATAGCCAGGTGCTCTCCCATTTCAACACCAGGCCAGCCTGATGTTATGGAATTTCCTGGAGAGCCTGCTAGTAGTCCCAAGATTATCACTATGAAACAGTGTATCAAGCTTCCTCCAAGTTTTGTTGATCTTCATGCCATCTGGGATACTAACATAGAGTGTGGAGTGGATGGCAGACAGGAAAGCAGCAAAACCTCTCCTATGTATCGCATCTACCTTGGGACTCCATGGTTAAGCTGGAGGATCCAAAATCAGGTATAGGCAGTCCTCCCTTATTTTTATTTATTTATTAGATTTATACCCCACCTCTCTTCACCCCTTCCAGGGGAACTCGAGGCGGCAGCTATTAAAACCACCTGAACTCCTTTTTCCACTCATTGTGATTGCTTCCACCATGTTACAACTTCTTAAAATGATGTGGAAGTATTATGGGGTTTCTAAGTATTTTTAACAATTTTTTACTAATTTTTACATCTCTTTCTCTCCCCAGGGTAAAAGGCATAGGAACTCCTATGCTAGGAACAGCATCTCCACTGACAGCCAGCTGGTTTTGACAGGTAGGTACCAAATGCACATGTTACAGGGATTATGTCTGCCTTCCATGTAGCTCTATTCCTCTTTAGCATTTATTTCTATTGCATTAGTACTCTTTAATATCTATCTTTATTGCTTTCCTGCCTCTCTAGGCTTTATCTCTATCTGCCCCTCTGAGGCGCTTCATATTCCTATTGTATATGCATATATGTTCTCAATGAAGGCCTGTAAGTTTAGCTGCATTGTTTGACTATTAAACTATCTGAAATATGGTGTCAGAAGTGGTTCCATCCTGAAAATCAAGCATTTGAAGCAAGGAATTTAGCACCATGGCAACTGCTAACAGCATACCTCTCCCGGAGCCCATAAAGGTGAGTGAAGACTGTAGCAGCAATTGGGATACTTTCAGGGCAGGATTCGAAGATTATTCTCTGGCTACAGGCCTAAATGATAAGCTAGCAGCAGTACAAGCTGCCACATTGAGAAGATTGATGGGTAGTGAATGCCTTCATGTCTATAGGCACAGTTTAACCCTTACAGAGGAGCAAAAGAATAATACCAAAGCTATTCTGGATGCCTTGGAAGTTTTTTTTAGACCTCTTAAGAATGTCATATGAATGCTTTCTCTTCGGCAGCTGTAAGCAGGAAGAAGGAGAAGCAATAGTTTTGTCACATGGCTAAGGGAAAGAGCTGCAAGCTGTAACTATGGTCCCCTGAGAGATGAACTTATTCTGGATAAGATAGTTTTAGGCATTACCACCGAAAGCACATACCACCGCCTTTTAAGGGAACATAGTTTAAGTCTACAAGCAGCAATAGAAAAATGTTGGACTACAGAACTACAGATAAATGGTGGAGTCCATTCCCCTCCTATCCCCCCCACCTGTTGGTCTCTCCCATGTCTCGTGTCTTTTTATTCTCCTTGTTGTCATCATTCTTCCCCATTGCCTCTTTCTTTACTCCCTTGTTGCCAGCCTCCCATTTTTTTTGCCCAAGTTGATAGTCTTTTGGTGATTCCCTCTGCATTGTCATCTCTGGTAATTTCATTTGTTTATTTTCTCTCAAAAAGTATGTTCGAATGTCTCTTGTCGTTTTTCGCCTCATTGCCATTTTCTCCTCAGTGTGTTTGTCACATAAAATGACAGTTAGGAAGTTGCATACAATTGAGCAAGCACCAGACTTAGAGGAGGCATCCTTGTTTACCACTGACACAGTTTATATGAAAGAATGCATTGGCGCAGTACACTCAAAGGGCAAAAAGTGCTTTGTAAATCTCAAGTTTTACGACATAATTCAATCCTGCCAGCTGGACTCGGGTGCAACATGTGATATTATGAGTCTAAAGGACAAAATGAAATTGGCACCCAAGATATCTCTTCAGTCGAGTAGTACTAAACTGAAGTTATATTCTGGGTAACTAATGGATCCATTGTGCTTATTTAAAACAGAGTGCAGCATACATGGGGGTATTTATAAAGTTGAATTTGAGATTGTAGACATCTCCTGAGAGGAGCTCCGGCATTGGACAATGCTAACATCAACCGTAGATGTTGGAGGTCCTTTCCTGGTTGCCTCCTGAATTTCGGGGGGCGGGGGCATGTTTGTTCTGTCATCTCCAGGGGTCTCTTGGGGGTCTGGTTAACTTCCGACTACTTACATCTCTCCTTTCTGTGACTTGGACTTGAACCGCTGGCCTGGACTGGAGACGAAGCCCTGCCTGGGTGGGGGCTAGTTGAGGAAAGCCGGGAAACCACCTGCTGAACTAGGTGATTCTGCTCCAGGCACTTAATGGACCCAATTGGGTTTCAGAAGGAGCTTGGGGAGATTCCTGATTCCCTGACCCACAGCATGACCAAGTCCCTGGTGGCTGCATGGAATAATGCCGCCGCCCGGGGCCCTGGATTGTGTTGTGTCTTTGCGACCTCTCACTGTTCACAGACCACGGAAGTCCCCTTGGTTTACTGAGGAGCTCAGGGAGATGAAGCGTCAGAGGAGATGTCTGGAGCCGTGCTAGAAGAAGGGAAAATCTGAATCTGACTGAACACTATTAGGAGCTTATATTAAGACCTGTTTAGTGGCGATAAAAGTGGCAAAGCGTACTCACTATGCCGCTTTTATGAGTCCGCAGAATGTCGGCCAGCCACCCTGTTTAGGGTGACTCGTGCTCTTCTGAGACCAGCAGAGGCCAAGAAGCCCTTGCAGGGTAGAGCTGAGGAGTTTGTGCAATTTTTGTTGGACAAAATCACTCGGATTCAGTCGGACCTTGACTCAGATGGACAGAGTCCATTGAGGTGACTGGGGCAGGTCTTAGTCCGGTTATCTGGGATGAGTTTGTTCCTGTGAGCCCTGATGATGTGGACAAAGTTATGGGTGCAATGAGTACTGGCGGGCCCCCGTGCTAAACCCTTCTCTGTGGCGGCACCGACCCTCTGGAACCAGCTCCCTGTAGAAATCAGGACCATCCCCACCTTACTGCCCTTCCGCAAAGCTACGAAGACCGGGCTTTGGTTGAAGGCCTGGAATTAATATGCCCCCCGCCCAGATGTGTGTGACTGTGGTTGGGTTTTTATTGTGATCTGTTATGATTTTTTATTGTTATTAGCTGCCTTGAGTTCCCTTTGACTGGGAAAATGAGGCAGGGTATAAATATAATAAATATAATAAATAAATAAATAAAATCAACCTTCAGCCTCCTTTTCCAATTTCAATTCCATTAGCTCCCTTCTCCCTCATAATTTAGCTCCTCCATTTTAGAATAGACTAGAATATTTATTGACCTGCCTTAGCTTGAACTCCAAAGTAAGAATGATTCCTTAATTCCATTTATGGAGAAAGATATAGTTTATTAGAAGTCAAGTGAATTACAGTAACACATAGCCAGAACTGAAATTGTGTGCCAAAATTCCCAAGTCTAACTTTTCCCTCCCTTAGTTATGCCTCATCACTGAACACCCCCCCCCCATGTCCAATCAAATTAAATGCGATGTTTTTTGAACGATGATCACTTCAGGCCTAGGTTTGGTATGCAGCTGCATTCCATTCCCAGCCAGGTGTCCTTGAAGCCCATCTCAGTGAGATGGGGTTAACTTTCATTTCCCTCAAAAGCATTCCCCTTCCCATCCAGCTCCCCCCCCTCCGAGTTTCTGGCAGCTGTTATCGAATGGTTGCAAACTATACGCAAGAGATGGCAGCTGACATGTTGACTCTGAGTGACCGCATAGGTAATTTTTCTCCAGAATAACTAGCATGCTACTGGCTATTATTATCTTTTTGCTGCATTTTAAGAGGTACTCAGGGAAGAGGGATCTTTGAATCAGAGACTGTAGCATTAGAAGGGATCATGTTTGGTCACCTTCAGTCCCAAATATTATTTATTAAAAAAGAATGTTATGATTATACTTGGAGCTCATACTTGGAGACAAAGAGACAAGGGAAGAAAGAAGAAAAGGTGCAAAGGAAATGCAAATAAATAAGTAAAAGAAAGTAGTATTGGCATCAGTGAATAAATTGAGATACATCTTCAAAATACAAGGAGAGAGACACTTGGGTATGAATATTTAGGCAGTCTAGATAACAGCAAGTAGGGAATGTCCAGGAGAGGCATAGTGAATGGAAGATGTCGCTATGAAAGCAGGGCTGATAACTGCAGCAAAGACCAAAACCAATGAGTAGACCACAGACAAGGAAAGGATGGGAGATCATCCACATATGTGTGCACAACTGCTACTTGCAAGGAGCGTGCAGGACAGCAATTTCCCACAGGTTACTACATTTGAGTTGGAAGTACCTTACGAGGCAGTTCTGGGTTGAAAGGATTCGCTGGTGACATCACCATTGCCCAGGAGACACCTGGTTGGGGGCTCCTTTCATGTCGCTGTAAAATTGCCCATCGAAGTGGTACCTATCTATCTACTTGCAGTTGCCAGTTTTTGAACTGCTAGGTCGATGGGACTGAATGATGGAAGCTCATCCCATCATACAGCAGCACTTCGGTTTCCAGAGGTTTGAGTATAAAGAGATAAAGGGATTAGCCATTTTGCTCACAACTATGGCGGAGTCTTTTAAAGGATATTAATTCTGCAAGCCTCACTTTCTAAATACTTTTGGAAATTGCCTATCTTAAAGTTATTGGAAACCTCAGAAGGACAAGTTTAAAAAAATCATGTGTGAGTTTATCTTTAACTTTGAACAAAAGACAAATTATTAGCTTAAGAACTCAAAGAATTTCAAATAAATTGAAAAAAATAAGATTTTTATATAAGGCAATTATAAATGAATTAAGAATCCAGATAAGTTTGGAATACTCACTTGTACTATAAGATTTTTGAATTAACTATAAAAAATTATTAGCTATAATTAGTCTGGGAAACAAACTTATATTGGGTTCTCCTGGCTGTTGTAAATCATAACAAAAATAATTTATTTTATGATTTTAGAAACTGTACACTACAGTGAGTTAAATCCAACCCTAAGCAGAAATGGGAAAAAAGCCTGTTCATTTATGTCATCAAAAACTTTAAAGGTGATCTTTGAAGAATGGAGCCAGAAATTAGTAAATATGATACTGTTAGTAAAGATCTCTAGTTTTATGGATTTGTTTATAGATAAAGGAAAAGGATGGGATATGGGATGAAGAGTTCTCTGTTTATAATTTTATAGGAGATGAAGATTTATTGTTCATACTTGTTGTTTATACTTGTAGTGATGATGATTGGAAGTCATTCTTTTATATATCTTTTCTTTTTCTTTATTATATTCTTTCTTCTTTCTCCTTTTTTCTGTTACTTTTTTCCTGTACTTTTTATTTTTTATTCTTTTTTAAATTTTATAGTCTATCAAATATTATATATATCAATATTAAGTATTATATTATATTATGTGATATTATACTATATTGTATTGTATTATATTATTACACTGCACAACACTACATCACACTACATTGCACTACATTCTACTCTCTATTTCTATTTCTATTATTTCTATTTCTATTCTATATACATATCAGCAGGTGGGTATAATGGATATGTGGTTATCATTCAGGGCTCAAATTATATCATTATTCCTTAGAGATATATCATAGCTGTTGATGTGAGAACTGTACAAAAACACAAAACAATCATGATTAAAATTAATGTAGAAGAACTGTTGTTTACAACAATGATTGCTTTGAACTCTAAATCTGGTGTATTGTTATCTCCAGACTTTCTGATGATGCACAATATCAGAGCTGATTATTATGATGAACATTTGGCAATTTAAATTCAAAGGAATTTGGCCCTCTGTTTCTTGAAATTGCTTATCAGTGTTCAAAAACATATGCTTTCTGAGGGAGAAAATTTTTGCATAGCAGCCTTCAAATATACTAGGCTTTGAAGTGGCTCATTGTGGCCGCTCTTCTTCGTCCCCGGAGAAGCTTGCGCTCTCTCCCTGTAGCCTACGGGGTGCTTGCTTCTTTTCTTCACCCCAATGGGGCAAATTCGGCCCCCAAGAGCCCCCCGAGGATTGAAAATTGACGGTTTCAGGGAGCGCTCCCTGAAAACACGTTGTACCATGTTCTGAGAGAGAACTTTTTTGCATAGCAGTCTTCAGATATACTAGTCCTTATGCCATGAAACATTGTCTTCTGAGGCATGTCCAGTAGTGTATTCAGATTGGTTATTTCAATGTTTGAAAGTTTATCTTTTAAGCAAATAGATAGGTTTGGAGCTGTTAGCATGGTTGAAGCTATAGAATTTCAACATTAAATGGAAGTTGGAGAAGTATGCAGTCAGCTCCTGACTAAGGACTTGTTTTCTTATTATTTAATGATAGTCATAAGTTACACAAGATAAAAGTTCAGCTTGACTGAGCTTAAAAATCACTCTCATAATACTTCAATAACCACAAGGAATCAAATTTAAAGTATTAAAATTTATCTAACATTTAACCACATATTGAAATGGGACAAGAACAGAATTAAGTAACCTTCATCGTGATAACTGAAGAATGGTCTAGTAGTACATGAGCTGTGTGCTTGTTCTTTGATTTGCATTACATTTGGTTAAGATAGATATTTTGGATCAGTAATTCCTGTAAAAAGGGCAGGACACATGGATTCTATTCCTTGACTTCACATGGACAAATCTGCTCTGATCTGTGCATTTGCTGAATTTTCTTTGAAAAACCTCTAGGGTAAAACATTTAGATTGGATAAGAAAAAGCTGTTTGATACACAATAGAAGCAACATTACACCATAAGTAGGTTAAAGATTTTTTCTATAGCCTTTTGCTATGAAAGAGTAACTCTTCTATTCAAATCTTTTTTAGTCTACATCTGGCATTCATTGTAGAAGCAAAAATCCATGACAATGAAAAATTGTCTTGAGAATTTGCAGTGTTGAAGATAATTTCCAAGTTCTTTCCCCAGACTGACGTATAACCATCCAGGATTTTATGTTTGTTTGTCTCTTGATGCTCAAACCTGCAGGAGACTGCTGTCCTGTGATCTTCTCACAAGGAGCAGCCATCCAGAACAGATGTGGGTAATCTCCCCTCCTCTCCTTCTCAGGGGAGCTTTCTGTAAGATCAGGATATTCACCAGTTCTTCAATCTTTGCAACAGTTAGTGTTTCCACACATTTAGAGATGTGCTAGTTTGCATACTAAAAAGCAGTATACTAAAAAGCAGAGACATCACCCTGCCAACAAACGTGTGTATAGTCAAGGCTATGGTTTTCCCAGTTGCAATATATGAGCTTAAATGTGTGAGCTTAAATGGGCTCCAGGGGATGGTAGATGACAGGAAGGCCTGGAGGAACATTGTTCATGGGGTCGTGATGGGTCGGACATGACTTCGCAACTAACAACAACAACAACAATCTTCCTATGTCGGTGAATTGATCCAGCTGCAACTTCATTTCAACCTCTTTGAGAATACCAAATGTCCATTACATTAATGTGACAGTTGTCAGATAGTACCATGAATCACTTGTAAACCACATGATTTGAAATGCAGAAGATGCAAAACAAAACAAAACAAAAGATCACAATTGGTAGCCCATGGGGTCATCACTAGAATACATGAGATTATGTTAGAACCCAAGAAAGAAGTGTCACTAAAAACCTCGGATATGCCCATGAAAAGTCAAATACAGTTACTACAGGTAAATCATTGCAGATGCCTGGCAATTATCACATGTACAAATGATATTTTTGTGTGTTCCTCATAAGGTGAATCTCACTACCTTTTCCAACATTAAATATTCTACCAGATATTTTTTCAGCTAGATCATTCATGAAAAGTCTTACTATGTTAGGAGCTCCATCATGTTTTAGACCATATTTTCTTAAGTTTTTAAAATTGATTTTCTTGTGCCATCCTCTATCTAAAGCCATCTGCTGCAAGCTATTATGTGATTTGGTTGTCTAACTAAAACTCCAAAGCTGCCAACATTTTAAAAAAGCAAGTAAACAAAGCTCATTAGCACATCTTGCAATCCCTTCTATAACTTTCCATTTAATCATGTTTTCTTTGCAGGTGGGATTTTGTTTAAACTTGTTATCAGCGAAGCAAAACAGCATTATACTTTTTTCCATGCTTCATTTGCTCCCTTTCTGTTTGTATGAAGTTTCTTGCATCTGCTTAATGATAACACTGAGAAGATTTTGGATGCTCATGAGCTGGAGTGAGAAAAGCATCAAAGACTTAATGTAGATGCATTTATTTGCACTGAAAATAAGGTTTGCTATCATTGCATGCATACACTGTTTCCAATCACACAGATGTGGTGTTATTTGCAGGCTATCAGAATAAACTCAAGAAAGAAATGTCAGGGCAATTTTCATCCCTTATTAGAAGTCAGTCCACATCTCAAAGTGGTTTAAGGATGGAGGAGCCTTTTCAGGTATAAGGTTGCCATTTTTTTATCTATCAAAATCCTTTGCATCAGAGGGTTAAAGACATTAGTACCATATAGGAACTTCTGAGAGCTTCACAAATCAAAATAATTCATATTTATTAAATTTTGAACAGCTGTCTAATTCTGTATTCTATTGATCTGGAAATGCAGAAAGATGGTGAGTTCCTGTCCAATTATCCCTAAAAGATATTTTACGATTAAAATATTTACATGATTGATATTCCTAAAACGGCACTAGCACTGTTTAGTATTCAAAAACCTATGTAAGAAACAGAGATTGAAGTGGGCAGTATGACCACAACTTTTCTTCCCTGATCCTTATAGAATTGGTGAGGAAGGTATGTATTATCTGAAACTCGATATTTGAAATGCAATAATTTACACTAAACTGGAGGTGGCTACAGTTTCTTCCAGATATTCTGGAGCACAATGAGAAGGTTGAGAATAAAAATGCTGGGCTGGAACATCTGTCCTTGCTCTATTTAATATACATTTTTGATTAATGCTTAAAGACAGCTTGTTCCCTTTCTAAATCACATGGTTATAAATGGGTAATTTATTATAATGTATTTAAATGATCGTATTAATGATCATATTTTAAAAAAATGGTAGAGAAACATTTCAGCAAACCAGGAGTGAACTGGTTTGTCCTTCAATGACTTCAGTGTCACTGATTAAAAGTGATGGATCTTGAATACAAAGATAGGTTTGAAGAATGAAACAGGTTAGCTTAAATTCATCCTGAAGTTCAGCTTCGGAAGCTTGGTCTTTATCAGGAAAAAGGGCTTCCTTTTCTTTGAGTTCATGACATCATCAGTTCACCAATGTGAAAAAGTTTTGCTATTTGGGACATTTTTGGGAATGGTAATATATTTCTATATTCCCTGCATATGTTTTATTTATCTACTTATTATCACATTTCTACACCACCATCATGAGCCTTGGTGGGGTAGTAGTTAGAGTGCAGTATTGCAGGCTAATTCTGCCCAGTGCCAGGAGTTTGAACATGACCAGCTCAACATTGACTCAGCCTTCCATCCTTCCGAGGTCGGTAAAATGAAGACCCCATTTATTGGGGGCAATATGCTGACTCTGTAAACCGCTTAGAGAGGACTGGAAAGCACAAGTATATAAGTCCAACTCCTATTGGTATCTCACTAAGTGACTCTGGGCAATTTACAATAAAAAGATAAAAAGTAATATAAAAGCATAAATAAGAGCAGAGTTAAAACAGAGTTAAGAACAAAATTAAAATTAAGGCATTACCAATTAAAAATGTTTAGTACCTTTCTACTTCTAATTCCTATGCTAATCTTAAGCAAGTCTATAGCAATAGACTTAGACTTATATATCGCTTCCCAGTGCTTTACAGCCCTAAGTGGTTTACAGAGTCAGCATATTGTCCCCAAAAATCATTTTACCAACCTCGGAAGGATGCAAAGCTGTAATTCATGAGAAGACCTCACAAATGTAACAAGGAGAATAAACTTTGTCACATGAATGTGATGAAAATTCTCACATAAATATGATGAGAAGAATAAATGTGATGAGGAAAATTAAGTGACAAGACAATAAAGACAAATTCTGGACTGTCTTTAGTGCAGAAATCTAGTTTTAATGGGGTGGTGTCAGTGTATAGATGGTAAGGTATATTACTTCACTTACCTTAAAAGATAACAAGCCAGCTCTGCTGAATGTGGTGACCCTTAGCATGGGACTCTCTGGGCCCTTAAATATATATAACATAAAATATATGTCAGAACACATTTCTTAACCTTTAATGCATAAAAAACTCCACCTCTTTTTGTGTTAGATGTTATCAGTCTATATGTTATACTTTTAAAAGATTTTAGCTTGTACCTACACTAATTAACAAAGAAAGGAAGGCTTGATAGAATTCAATTAACACCTATAATTCTAAAACACATGTACTAAGTACACATTTTTCTGCTTATGAAACACTAACCATCTCAGGTATATGTGATCATAGCTTCTCATATTAGAGGTGGGAAAAACATTAACAAAGCTGCAAGTTATCCAATACACTAGGGAATTTATGTGTATATGCATAATGCTCCTTAAAAAATCTACAATTTAGTCCAAAAGTGACTAGAATTGGATTTTTGTTTCTATAATATTTTTAAGTAGAATAAAACAGGCACACATAAGCAAATAAAGTTATTAAACTGGCAATTAAAAAAATGTTGGTCACTAATATACAGATTCAAAAAGTTATGCTCCTTTCTAAACATTACATATTTCTGACTGATTTTTGCAATACAAAGAAAACAAGTCCCTTATCTAGATAGGTTTTCCCTTGTACTGTTTCATCTTTTCCCCCTTCCTTTCTTGCAAAACATCCATAAGAATTTTCTTGAAAAATATTATAATATATCATTTTAAAGGAAATTTAATACCAAAAGGTTTCAGATAGAATGGGCTTTCAAATTCATTGCTTTCCTCTGCATCCTCTCTTAGCAATTTTAAAACATGATAGTTTTGTACCATATACTTTGATTATGGATCTTCCAATCCATCAAAGTTTGAAGACTGAATTCAGTGGAAGTAGTGGAAAATAAGAACATTTATATAACATTAATTTCAATGAAACCATAACTGATTATGTTCCCATGACTGGCTTGTGTACATTGCCATAATGTTTGAACATATGATATTCAAGTAACTTTTTATTATCTATTTGCCTTGATTCCTATTATTTTATATTTTGAATAGCATTGTTAATAATTCTGAAGTAACTTTAGCTTGAAGCAAGACCTGATTATGATTATAGTAGACTCAAGAAATTAGGAGATTTAATTTATTATGTCTACAATTCAACTGATTTAACAGGTCTATTCTAAACCTAATAAAGGTCTTTATGTTTTGCATTTTCAGGTTCGTTTTTTTAAAAAAAATGTGTTAAGGGACTGGGTAAAGTTAGAATTAGTTTCCAGATCTCTACAGTTCAAAGAGATAAGATGGAATGATGCATTTATAGCACACTGTTTTAATATATGTGGATGGGACTTGGGTGGAGATATCAAGTGGAGACAAAAGATGAGGACAAGGCTGCAATGAGATACATAAGCCACATTGCCACCTCTGCTAAATATATACATCTGAAAATAAAAGCAAAAATTACAGAACACCACCTCAATAAGCTTATGACAAAGCTATATATAGTTGGATCATATGGTCACAATAGACAAATTAATAAATGTAAAAATATATTTATTTATTTATTTATTTATTTTATTTATCATATTTATACCCCGCCTCTCTTCACCCATAGGGGAACTCGAGGCGGCTAACAACACAATAAAACAGTCCTATACAGTGAGCATCAAAAACACAATCACTCATCCA
>JANHGC010000178.1:240063-253745 GCA_027560395.1 Boaedon fuliginosus | reverse complement strand
CCCACTCCCAACCCCCTGAGCCGAGCCAGAAGGATACCATGATCAATGGTATCGAAGGCCGCTGAGAGGCAAGAAGCACAAGGATGGAAGAAACCCCTCCATCCCGGGCCCGCCAGAAATCATCCACTAGTGCGATCAAAGCCATCTCAGTGCTGTACCCAGGCCTGAAGCCAGACTGCAAGGGATCTAGACAAGGGATCTCTCTCCCTCCCTCCTCTCTAATATTAGATGGTTCAAGAAACCAGAGACAGATTACTGTTGAATAAAATAATTGCATAGCCTCTTGCCCAATCCAAGATTCAGTCTTAGAATGGCCCTTGGATTATATTACAGAGTCACGAATCTTACTAGAGTGTCTCTGAAGCAGATGGAGCCTATCTGGGTGATGACAGCTTGATCCATATCTCTTTCACATCTCTTTAGGGACATTTTTCTGTACTGGACATTTTTTTAGTTGTTTTTGTTTGTTTTGATCAACTGTGGTCTATTTTATAGACTCAGCTAAACAATTGATTTGATTTTGTTTATATAGTAATAAGTAAATATGTCACTGATTGCATTGAACAGCTGAGAAGCTGGTATATGTTACCAGAGAAATTGTTTAGAATGTATAAAGGTAGTTTTTATTTTGAAATTATGAACAACATGAAGGGAAATTTTATCATGTTTGGTGGACATGTAAAAAAGATAGAAAGTTTTGGATACAAATACAGAAACTTATTCAAAGGATCTTAAAGTTACAATTGCAACTAGAAGCTTTCCTTCTGGTGTTGGTGGATAAACAGCTGGAAAAAACATCATGGAATTTTATTGTTATATATGAGAACAGTTGTGAGATGATTATATACCCCAAAGTGGAAAGTGTTACTCACAATGGAGCAATGGTTGGTGAAGATGACGGAACTTGAAGAGATGACTAATCTGACTTCCTTGATTTATTGCTGACCGGAAACCCCTTACAGACTTTTTCTGTGAAACACAAACATCTGAATCCACAGTTTTGTTGATTAGAAAAACTAAATAATAGAAAAGTGAGATTTTATTTAATGTAACCATAGAGTAAGAGTTAATTTTATATTTGTACTTGTAATTGCTACAAAATAAACTCTTTTAAATCTTTTCATTCTTTCTTTTTATACTATTAGCTTTTTGATTTCCCCTTTCTCTTTCTTTTCTTGACCTTATATTAGTTCTTGTTAGTTTTTAATCTCTCTTTTAAAATTCTTGTTAAAAATTATAGGGAAAAAAGAACATCTGAGAAGCTGTAGAAGTCAATATGTCATGGTTGATAGTTGCAAGCTTCAATAACTAAGCTCACCATGAATTATGTATATACATCTTTTCATTCTCTTTTGAAGATGGGGCAACAAATCCCAGTCTTATGGATAAGATGACAAACCCTGTGATTCTAAATATGAGTTCATACTGATGCCTGCAGTGATCAAATGTGTCAAAAGATACATTCCCATGTTTGAATGGGTCATTGCAGATTAAGTATCACAGATATCAGCATTTCTTTTGAGACCTTTCCCAATTTCCTCAAAGAGTATGTGCATATGTTGCTCACTTAGTTAGGACACCAGTTGTAGGAGACAACCAGACTGAACCTGAGGGAGGCATCAAATGCATCATCAGTTTGGAGCCTCTCTGCCCCTACTTTGAGCCCCTCCCTTTGAAGTCTGTTGACTCTTTTCTGCTGCCAATTTGTCTTGACCATTAGTAGTTCAGTTTCTTGTGTATAGCTAGCATGAAATGAATGTGTAGTGCTTTTGAACACTATCCTGGTTCATAACTTCTTGTACCTGTATTCCTAGCGGATACAACTTGAAATAGTGAGGTCCTTGGTGCTCTCTGAGTTTCATTGTTTTCTTGCAGACATTTCATTACCAAACTAAGTAAAATCATCAGTGCTAGAATGGAGGGGGTTGCTCTTATTTTTATACACTAGTGGCTTTCCCTGTCAATGTTGGTAGGAGCAGTCTTGATGATTCCTTAATTAGGCTATTGTTTACTGCTAGCGTGTTTCTCTGCATTGGTAATTCCATGTTTGGGGTATTGTTTGTCTAAGTCTTGATTGCAGAACTCAAAGCTAGTACAACTAGGATCAACAATTCTGAATTCCTTATAAGACTGAGGGAGGTGCTGTTGCTCTTTGACTCTAAGAATGGGATTTGAGTTTTATGCAAAGACTGAGAAGACACCACAAATTTGTTTTACTTCCTTTCACAGACACATAGTAAGAATTATTACTCAGCCTTCCCCCCCTCTTTTTAAAAATGGTGAAACTGATTAAAAATTCAAGTGGGTGGATCTACTGGAAGGACACTGCTAGTCAGAATGAGGATGGATTTTAACATCAGTCTAAAATACATACAGACTTGTTTGGTTTTGGCTTTGAGCAATTAAATTCATAATGGCGGATCAGTGATATCTATGAAGGTAGCCATTATGACTTACTCAAAAACCATGGTGGAAAATAATGTACTCAAAATATGAAAGGCAAATTGTTACTCCAGGTCTAGATTGATGCGAATGCTCTTTGGCTGCAATATTTTCTTATGGAGTTGAATGTATGTTTCCAAATAACAGCTATCAAGGACCTGGTTGCTGAGTCTAGTCTTGTTTTCTTGTTTGAATTGTTACTGATTTGAATGACAAAAGCTGTCATGAAGCTGTCAGGCCAGATGTTATACATTGACCATCATAGATCCATGTGATCACGGACTCATAAACTGAATGTAGTATTTAATCCACTGAATTCACATTCTTGTCCACTATAGGACCAAAAATAAAGCATCCCTAACTGGTGGCTATACAGTCTGTTTGGAACCATTCAGTTGTTTTCTCTAGGAAACTGATTCCACTGTCAAACTTACTCTATGGTTAAGTGTGTGTGGTGTATGATCTTCCTTTAAAAGAGTCTTTGGCTCAAGTCTTCCTGCACATTTGAAGTTTAAAGCAATGAGGTTAAAATGGGATGGACTAAAATACGAAAGTAAGTTCTTCCATTAGCATCCCGAAGCATGCAGTTTATAAAAAGACCACATATTGAACGTATGGAGTAGTTGTGATTACAGCCTCGGGTATTTATGAGAAAACATTCAAGGATAGAGTTTGATTTTCTGGAAGAAAATTGGGACAAAAATCCTACCTCTTTTTAGCTGATGTATTGTTATATCAGAGTTTCTGGTGATACAGAGTCAGGCTTAGCTATGAGTAAAAATCCTTTGCAGATTTTTTTCGCTAGACTTGGAAAGAAGATGCCACGTTTTTGCAGGACCTTGGAAAACCAACTGCCCAGATAAGCTGAGAACTGAGATACAGCCACTATTATACCACTCCTGATTACAGTTTAGGACAGTAAGGGCCTTTCAGAAGATCATGGAACTAAACTGACATTTTACATTACCATTTGCATCCTGTTGCTATTACCACCCAAGCTGCAGCATTTTTTTTCTCTGACATTGTAGGTTACGGTACTTTTTTCTTTACTTTTCTAGGAAACAAATAGGTGATGGTCTCTTATTCTCTATCATCTCCCCTTAGCCATTGAAAAGATGGACAATGCATCTGGGAAGTAACTTCTCGTCATTTCCAACCTGGAATTATCTTCTTTGCTGCTCTTGGCATCTGAGGCTTAAACAGCCCCCTTGTCCTTGGTTCCTGCTGAGATATTGCCATGGCTGATAGTGTGACACTTAGCCAGAGTGGAAATATCTGTCTGCAAGTCTTTGACAAGCACTCAGGAACTACCATATATAATGATGCTTTGTTGTCATATTTTCCCCTCTTCCTTTTTCCTTTTCATACTTTCAAATACTCACAAGAGACAAATAGCTTAATGATCAGTTTATAAAGTAATGTTTTGGAACTGAATCAGCAGGAAAATGAATGTGATAAGGATTCAGTTAAATGAATCTCCCCTGCAATGGCATAAAGAGCATAATTTCCTGGCTATCTGTCACAGTGACAAGGGCAGAATCAGACTGCAGGTTCTTGAACTCCCAGCTTAATGGAATGGAACACAACTGGGGCTTTGAAGAGCGATGCCAACCCAAGGTTCAAAACAATGCTTCCCCCATTCAGGCCCAAAGGTAGGCAGCAGTTTCTTGCCTTCATCCTGTTTCCTGAAGCAGATTGCTACATCCTGTTGTGTGTTAGGACTAAGCAGAGTGAGGGCTAAATAAAAGCATTGCCTCAAATTGAGTGAAAAGAACTGATTGAATGACAGCCAAAGGCAGGTATGGCTCTCCACAGAGTGTTTGCTTGGCTTATGCCCAATACTTTCCAGGATATGCAGATGTATGTATTAGGCATTATTCTCAAAAAAAAAGTGCAAACTGCTAGACCATATGTTCAGGAGAAAATATATGCTAATGGGACTGCAGTCAATGTCATGAAAGTAAATATCTAATTACACACAATGAGATTTCTCCATCTTGCCATTCCCACTGTGCTGGCTCATCTATCCCTCCATTTGGCCCCAGAACATATTTGAGGGCACACATGGAGTAGAATAGATTCTCAGATGCCTTTTTCTTTTCCACTGGCAAAGCCATATGTAATAAGTTTAGCATGGAGACCAATCCATCATGCATCTCAAATTGCCTCCCAGGTAGAAAACATAATCCTGATGTCACTGAGATGTCCTGTCCAGGGGAAATGAATTCAAGTAGGTTTGTGGCCTGTAAGAGTTGAGGTTTTCCAGCCAGATGGGAAGAAATTAGTTTTGGCATATTATTTCCTGCAGTGAGTTGGAGATAATCCTCAGATTTCTGATGCTGAATCTGAAGCTCTTAAGGAGCATAGATAGTTAGATACAATGTGGTTTTCCTACTCTAAAGTATATTCCCTTGCTAGGACTATTCCTAGTAAAAAGAACTAATCACTTCATCATCACATTGTTCTTACCTAAAACAGACTAGGAAGCACTTCAATATCACTTTTTTCTTAATGCAACTATGCTTTGTTACATCTCTCTCCATCTGACAAAAGGATTTGAAGCTTGAAAGTTACAGACATGACGTTCATACAATATGTATGCAACTATATTTAACTTCTGAGCCTATGGTGGCACAATGGTTAGAATGCAGTGCTGCACCAGGCTACTTTGCTGCCTGCAGTTTGGCAGTTTGATTCTCTCCAGCTCCAAGGTTGGCTCAGCCTTCCATCCTTCCGAGGTCAGTAAAACAAGGGGGCAATGGATGCTAAAACTGCTGCTGGGGAAAATGTGTTGACTCTGTAAATCACTTAGAGAGGGCTGTAAAGCACTGTGAGGTGGTATATAAGTCTAAGTGCTATTCCTACTGCTATTGATATATGAAGATACAGTATTTGCTCCATAAAGTGGCCTGGGGGCAAGTTTTCCCCTTCCTCTTCCTATAGTGGGGCATCAAACTGGCAGCCCTCAGGCCAAATGCGTCACACGCAGGCCACACCTACCCCAGGTCCGCAAAGGGGAAAAACATCACAAAACATCATGTAACAACAACATGACACAGCAGGTTTGTCGCCCATGCCAGATCCTGTACCATTGTCAGGTGGTTCTTCAGTGAAATGGTACCAGTTACCAACTAAGAAACTGTGATCTTCCAGGGACATTTTCCAGGCACATTTTTTAAAAAGGTTCAACAAGCTTACTTAATTCTCATCCTCTACCCTAACATTTATCATCAAACCTATATTATATTGTATTGTATTTATACTGATGTTTATCATATTTAATAACTGCCCATATCCTTCAAAGATGGACTCTGGGTGATGTACAATAAAACATTAAAATTATAAAAACATAGAAAAATTAAAAGAGGCAATGGATGCTAAAAATTAATTGAAAGATGGAGGGAAGACTTTCAGGGTTCTAATTAACCTCACGGGTGCTTGATTCTCTGCACACCCCAAACAAAATGACCGAACCATGTTTTTACTCCTTTTCAGAAGGCCAGGAGAGTGGGGACCTACTTCATCTTTTGTGGAAGAATGTTCCACAGAACGGGAGCAACAGCAGAGAAGGGTCTCTTCCTGGACCCTTGAAAGCTCCAGTTGAAGTTCCTCAATATACCTTCCCTGCTTGACCAGATAGGATAGGTTGATGTAATGTGATGAAGATGGTTCCATTTACATCTATTACATCTATGTCCATATGTTTGTCTAATCCCTAAACAGCCTTATGAACAATTCTGTTCTCCTTTGTTGCCTGAGTTATAATGCAGCCACCATTTAGCAACTTCAAGATAGTTGGCTCCTTGCTGTCAGCTTTGTTCCAAACTGGTGCTGAAGCATTGGCATTGCATGCCTCTCAATCTGTATTTGGAGGGGGGGGGAGGAAGATGCTTTACCAGCTGCTGGATGAATGGAGACACTCAGCATCTCTGCTGAGGTAGTGAAACTACTGGGCTCTCCTTCTGTTACCTGGCCTGCGGTTGGGTTTGCTGAAGTCAAGCTCCTCCTCCTTCATCATCAGTTATCTGCTATATTGACAGCTACAAATTCTTCCTCTGACACAAATCCTCCTTCAACACACACCCACAATCAAATTTGCAATAGTGGCAAATATCTGTAGCTCAGATGTAGGATGAGGGTGAAAGTTTGCTCTCAGAGCTTGTGGGATGGTCTCGGAATGTTTTGTTACCAGGCTAGGTAACATCTTCAGCAGAATTTAAGGAGTATCAATGTTCTGTTTATGAGGGCTCCAGATGTGGGTGTGTCAAGTGAGGGTCTTGTGATGGGTCTTGTGATGGGTCAGGTGTGTTATGTGATGGGTCTTGTGATAAGGAGGTTACATCAGGTCAGGGTCATTGGGAGGTGAACTGGTGGGGGCTTGCATGGGTTGCTTGAGGGTCAGTGCTGACTCTGGTTGACTGTGTGGTTGATTTGGATTCTGAAGGGTTTGTAGGCTGGTTGTAGGTCAATGTTTCCATTGAAGGAATTGGTTGTGGAGTGCCAGGCTTCGATGAACTCATGAACATGGTTGGTGATAGCATCACTGATGATTTTTGTGTTGCTCCAATCAAACTGGTGCTGATTGGTATCGGTTTGAGTAGAGATCAAGGATTTGGGATCATAGCATTTGACTGCCAACCAGTGTTCATGAATCCTGGTTTTTAATTGATGGGATGTTCATCAATCAAGTGCTATAGCATTTTTCTTTTTTCACTGGAAAAGCACTGTAGTCCAGTGCTTTTCAGGCTGCTTTAATGTCCCAGAGGAAAAACCAAAGAGAAGGAAGAGCTCGTGGTCACCATAAAGCTTAATTTCTAAGGTCTTTCACTTGAAAATATTTTCTAATATTTTATCTGCATTGTAAGCAAAGACTTCACCTCTCTGGAGAGTTGTTAAATCTATACAAACAGAAATGCGGCAGCTGTATTTTTTAATGAAGAATCTGGATGCTCTATGTATGTTGCCTGAGCCAAAGCCAACTCTTGAACTTTACAAAACTACTTTGAAAGGAAAGGATGATGGGTGCAGTGGTATTCTCTGTGAAGGCAAGTAATATGCTGCAGAATGCCCACATAAACACAGTTCTGAAATGGCTCACAATAAACATCATTTCATTCAGCAATTATAAATGTATACTCAATCAATTGGCTATTATATTTTTGCAAGAAAAAATACCAGTTTTAGTGGCAAGTTTTGAATGAAAATAAATTATTGGATACAAGGTTTAGGTAATTAACACATGGTGTTGTTGTTTTTTTACTGTCATCTACTACGTAACTTTAAAAAAAACCCTACATTTATCTAAAAATCACTTCAGCAATTGTCAGTTCTTTCCCTTTCATAACAGATTGCTCAGCTATAGGAAACAAGCTGTCTAGGTAAATTTGGAACTGCCATACACTGAAATCTGCTTGTTTGGACAAGAGGAGACACAGACAATCTAGCCCAGATGAATGTTGCAGACGGATTCATCTCCTTTTTTTTGTCCTCTTCAGATTGGGGCTTCTACAATCTTCTGATTTTCTTCCTTTTAAAGTCATTCCTTTTTTTAGCCTCAAGTATATTTTGTACCCACATAGGTCTTTTTTTACTTATGACTGGTTTGGTTGAGTGTTTTAAGACCATCCTTTTTGTTAGCATTAGGAGTCACTGCAGTTCTAGAAACAGAGGTGAGGTTAGGAACTTGCTAACCCACTAGGGCTTCCCATCTGTACAGAAGAAGTTATCGTTTTTCCAGGGCTATCTACTAGCTTTTGGTTTTTTGATCAGGGCTTTACTTCAAAGCACTTGAGTAAAGAGTGCTTGTAAATTACCCAAAGTGCATATGTACCTTGCTCTGAAGATAGCTGTAACAGAAGAGGCATAGCATCAATAATATTATGTAAAATTACTAGAACCAACCCAATTATTACCCAAGATGAGACAGAAACAACATAGAAAGTAAAGCAAAAGTCAGGAAGATGAAAACAGTAGCATCCATTAAAAACTTTCTAGAACAAAATCTTAACTTTTCACTTAAAGAATGACATGAAAACACAACATGTTATAGGGTTCTCATCCTAACAATGGAACAATTTTATCTAGAAAAAAACCATAGTTTCTTTCTTAGAAAACTCATCCTTCTTGCATTGTTCTTTCCTGAAGTTTTATAATATCACTTGGTACTAATAAAAGGAGGGCATAATCCTAGTGTTCCTTTCAGAGTCAAATTATATGACAAAAATGCAGTGGAGACACTGAGTTCTTATTGTGGTCTATGTACGGAGTTATCTCACCTGTTTGGAAGAACAGCATTTGTTACACAAGAACTGACAATTCATCAGTCATGCTATGTATAATTTTCCTTCTCCTAGATCTGCTCTGAATTGCTGCTTTATCTTTAAAAAATGTCAGTTCCTCTTGAGCTTCCACTCCAAGTATAATGGGGGGATAAGAAGAGGCCATGCATGTAAGTTCTGTTCCCACAGATAGTAGGTAACAGAACTACTTGGTGTTCCATCATCTCATTCATGTACCAACAATGCTGAGGGTGGCAGATTTTAGGGAGGGTGGGGGGAAGCAAACAACCTCTAAGAAAGTCCCAGTGAGAGCTGCATATAGGTTTTAAACAAGATAAATGAATGTGCCAGAGCAATGCAAGTTTGATTATATTTAAATTCAATTTTACTTGAAGGGAGATTAGTTTTGAGACTTGCTTGTTGAAGGAGAAAAACACAATCCTCTTTTTCTGTTATATCAGTAAGATAAATATGTGCAAGAAGTTGGGAGCTTTTATAAGGGTTGGTTGAAAATTTTGCTTTTGCTTTTGCATTTAAGACACATTTAGAAAGCATCATGGGGAGCACAGATTTGTAACAAATGCCAGATAATGGAACTCAGTGTCCACCAGGCTATTGGTACCGATTTTGTATAATCTTCCCCAGCATTTCTAGCATTGAAGCTGAAGTGAATCTGGTTTCTGTAACTGCTGCCGATTTGTTTCTTGTATGGATTACCAAGATCAGTATCTCAAGATTTGTTTAATTCATCTAGTGGATCCCTTATTAGTAATTGCAGTAATAACCCATACATTTTTGCAATTGTTCATTTTTGGTGGTTCTAAGCAATGGAGTATTAAATTCTTGAAATTAGTATAAGGCCATATTTTAGAAAGTCTAATATTTTTATTGCCCGGTGAAAAATTGATACCAAAGAAGCCATGGTAATTTAATACCTATTCGTAATCTTATATTTATTGAGAGATTATTACTGGTTTTGTGACAAAATCTAAACTAGGATCATATCCAGGAGTTTGGAAGTGCAAAGAAATTTGTGTTGCAAGGCATATTCTGGATTCATTTGGAAATATAATTTGCCCTCAGTCAATTGATTGGATAAAGAAAATGAAGACCATCTAGCCTATCTTACAACTCAAAGACTAAGTGATTTTGATCTAGGTATAGTAGTATAAAATTTGCAAACTCTATCTATTGGTCAGTGCAATAAATGAATTCAGTCATAGGACAAGTTTTTACAATCAGGTTTGTCTTTATAGCACCATTTAGAATACAGGAAGGTGCTGCTGTAATAGATCAGACAATTCAAAATAAGCAAGCAAGGCAGAAGGTTAGAAGTGTCAGTGTGAATTATTTCACCTATGACAGTGCAACTAACAGAATATTTTACTTGAAGAAAACAGCTTATGCTTCCTTAATGATTGCATTATTTTCCTTCAAAGAATACAATGATTAACCCACAGAAATAACAAGGACAAGACTCCTCAAGAGACTGGAAGCATCTTACAAGGGCTTGTAAAAATGAGTTTGGCCAAACTATGATGAGTTTGATCAAAAGGGCTTTGAACTAAATCCTGTGGGAGCTGAAGCTGGAAACCTTGAAGTAGGAACTCCCAGAAAAAGACTTGTGCACTTTAGAAGGATATAGTAACATGCTGTATTGGCCCCTATTAAACTACTCAATAAAACAAGCAGAAAAAAAAACATTGGCCTTTTCTCAGATAATTGCTGAGCCAGGATCCATGCAATTTGAATTAATGGAAATCCCTTAGCCTCTTCCTGCCTTTGCCTAATGAGGAGGAGGAGGAGTTTTACCCCACATTGCATGTGCTACCTCCCTTCTGCTATACATCCTGACCTGAGCAGATGTGATGATGCACAGCTGCTCCCACCTTACCAAAGTAAACATGTAGTCAGCTTAGTTTTAACTTGTAACTCTTTTATTATTTTTGTTCTTAAGTTTTTACAATAAATATAGTTTTACTTTCATCAAAATCAAGCCTCACTTGGCTAGGAGTGATTGTCACAAACACCACCTCCAGATTCACACATTTTCTGTCACCCCTTTTTTGTTTATTCAGTAACTCTAAGGTTGTGAGAACTAAAGCCCAGCTAAGTGGTAGAACCTAGTCAACTTTGAGTGATGTAAAGAAACCTAAACGGAGTTGGATCTTAGGAAGCTGTGGTGGCACAGTGGTTAGAATGCAGTATTGCAGGCTAATTCTGTCCACTACCAGGAGTTCAATCCTGACTGGCTCAAAATTGACTCAGCCTTCCATCCTTCTGCGGTCAGTAAAATGTGGACCCTAATTGTTGGGGGCAATATGCTGACTCTGTAAACTGCTTAGAGAGGGCTATAAACCGCTATGAAGCGGTATAGAAGTCTAAGTGATGCTATTGCTAATGAATCCTTAAGAACTACCAGGGCTAAAGGGAGGTTCAACTCAATTTTAGTCATTACCTTTTAATGAAAAATAATCAGGATAGGCTTTAACTCTTGGTATTGGAAGAAATGTATGATTTATTAGGCATAGTGGAATGTAGTGGGATGACTTTCATGACTGGAGAACAGAAGTATAAGGTTACAATTTGTTCAAAACGAATAGAAGAAATAAAAGGGGAAAGGAGTTGCCCTGTATGCTAAAACTATTTGTACCTGTTCAGAAATCCAGTAAATGAATTTGGCAGCAGTGAAGAGCATTTCTGTTAAAATAAATGGAAGGACAAGGAAAACATCACCCAAGACTTGCTGAAGTTGGCAAAGGATGTTGAAAATAGTAAAAATGGTCTTGAACACATTGCCTTCACAGCTAACATCCAAATAAGCATGAAAGCACACCAGATAAATAATCAAGGAAGAAATAATGTGAAAGGATCAGAAAGAAAGAAACCCCGTCCCCCCCAAGACTAGCAGGACAAGCTACTACCAACAAACAGCCAGAAAACTCCACTCCCCCATGTACTGGTGCTATCACTTAGCCTCATAATGAAATGACTGTAGGAAAATTCTTCATTAGGATATAAAAAGGTATCAAGTGGAGGATACTTGGCTTAATGACAGTTCTTGAGAAATAGATCTTGAAATAATAACTGATTGCCGAGTGTATGTGAAGCTTTGAAGAATGGGTTCACTTCAACTAAATTTTGAACAAAGCATATCCCTTAAAATTGCTTTCTAAGTATCATTGTCCTCTTCCTTCCAAGAACTAAGGGAAGTAATCATGTTGTTTCCTCTTGTACTGCTTTAAAGTATCTTTCATTCTTTTCCCAAAGAGCTTGTGCTATGACAGTACCTGAGATTAAATTTCTTTGTTAAACATTGCAGGAGCAGGCTGAGAGGATTGAAGATTATCCAAGCTAGAAAGACCTAAGGTCTGCTTCAAGCAACTTGAAATCCCCCAGGCTTCCTTGGGGAGGCCATTGTTACAGAGGAACTGTCATAGGTCTCATTCTAACTACAGTTGACTGGAGATAAACAAAACATTCCATTTGCATCTCCAGAACTATATAGTGAGCACTATGAATCCAAACTAATACTTACTAA
This sequence comes from Boaedon fuliginosus, assembly GCA_027560395.1. NCBI lineage: Eukaryota > Metazoa > Chordata > Lepidosauria > Squamata > Lamprophiidae > Boaedon > Boaedon fuliginosus. Next base: position 241,484 of record JANHGC010000178.1, on the reverse strand, counting down.
AGTGCTTCCAGACTAGGTAGCTTTTGTTTGCTTCAGAGGTGTAGACAGTCCAGAAACTATATTGGAAGCAATGAGTCAGTGCTGGAGAAGTCTTCAGGAAGCTGTTCTCTGTAGCATTAAGTCTGGATCAGGGCTGGCAAAATCATAGCCCATGAGACAGATACATCAAGCACTGGCTACGCCCATGCCTGGTTTAGCAAAAGGGAAAAAAGTCCCGATACATCACATGACACCACCATGATGATGTGAGTTTGACACACCTACTCTAGATGGTTTGGAGCCACTTCAGTTGCATCACATTGCCCCCACAGGCTTAGAAACTGAATTTGTTTCAGCAGTGGGATGTCTCTGCAAATAAAGCAAATTTTAGCTGCATCAATAGTGACATTGTTTCTGAATCCTGCGAATTAACAGTTTCATTTTGCTTTATGTTGATCAGATTCCACACCAGTTTTTAAGAAAGATGAAGAGAAATCAGAATTTGTATAAAGCGGGGAAACAAAAACAATTGAAACTTGAGTGATGAGAACTGGGTTTGTTTAATTCTAACAGAGATAGCTATGTTAATGAATATGGAAGCTCACCAACACCCAACAGCTATTCTTGAAAGCATGTCCCATTCTTGCATGATTTTGAGAGGCAATATGAGAATGGGGTATGCTCTTGTGTGGCCTCCAGACCCTTCAGAAATTGCAAGAATAGGACACACTTTTGAATCATTTTTGGAGGATGCAGCGGCTGTGGAAGAACATTCTTCGAAGCCACTTCAAGATTGAAGGCCTCAGGTGGCATGGAGCAGCCTTGGGTAGACCACAGGGGCCTCTCAACAAAAAGAGACCACAGCTTGAAGTAAGTTGCATATGGCAGATCCTGTGGAGCACTGAGCCATGGGGGCAATTGTGCCAATTCCCAAGGCTTTTGAGTGGTAGTGGTGGTGCTAGGGCTAAAATCAAAATCGGGGCCTCAATTTCAGGCCCATCTTTGGAAATGTTCAGTGCTGGCCTCAGTGTTCAGGGTGACCTAGATGATGGGGAGATAGATAATTATTTCTCTTATATTTGGGGGAAGAGTAGTTAGGCACTTTCTGAATGCTTTAAACCCCAAATATTTTGCCATCCCCCAGATGACATTTTTCTCCCTGGAATGCTTCAATTTGAATTCTTATACAAAGTGGGAGGTAGGATTCATTACCCTAAATGGCCCCTTTCAATTCTATTTTTGTAATCCATGCTGAGTCTTAAAGGCTAATTGAATAACTTCCCTTTATCTTTTCTTTTGCCAGGTATTCATGATGGTCTACCAATTTCAAACAAATTAATTAAAATTTAATTAATTAATTGAACAAAGATGACGAGTGTGACCTCGTCGAAACGTCGCCAAGATTCTTCCAATTCTACGCGGGAGAAAACCCGAATAACCAG
>JANHGC010000178.1:200663-213192 GCA_027560395.1 Boaedon fuliginosus | reverse complement strand
GAAGAGAAGAGAAGAGAAGAGAAGAGAAGAGAAGAGAAGAGAAGAGAAGAGAAGAGAAGAGAAGAGAAGAGAAATTAAATAAGATTTTAAAATGGACAATTGGGAAGATAAACAATTGGAAAATTAAAAGACTATAAACTATTATTTTTTATCTTAAAAGTATAAAATTTAGGATCTGAAGACATAACTAAGAGAGGGAATAGAGGTATACTGAGCAAATTTTTATTGAATTGTAATTAAAATGGATGATCAGGATGAAGAAATAATTTTGATGCTTAAAACTATGTGTGAAACTATCAGGGAGGAGATAAGCGGAGCGTACAAAGAGTTTAAAGAGAAAGAAATGTGTGTAGAAGGGCTGCAACAATTGAGGGAAGAAAAGGAACAACACTTTCAGGAAATAGACAAGAAATTAGAAGAAGTAGTGGAGGAGAGAAATCAAAGTGAGATGCAGGAAGATAAAGACAATGATAAAAAAGGACTGGAAGCAAGCAGATAATAATTTAAAGATTTATAACAAAATAGAGGGGAAAAAGAGAAGTCACACTAAAAAAAAGAAAAGACTAGAGAAACAAAACAAAAATCCTCCTAAAAAAGAGAATGACTTATAGACAGGTGTACAAAAATGCAGCAGAAAGAGATAAAGGGTAACTTGAAAGGAATAATCAGTAGGTATAAAAACATAACAAAAATCTATAAGTTTCCAAGAGAGAGAGAAAGAAAAAGTGAACAAAAAGCTAACAGATGATGGAATTTCAAAGAAACCAAGAGATGATGGATAATGATAAAATGCATTAGTAAAACAGGAAAGTAGAAAATAGAAATAGGGAAAATAATAACATATATACTAATAGACTTTATTATACTTAAAATAAGTTAAAGATAGAAGATGGAAATCTAGGTTAGGGAATTAAACTGTATTATTAATATTAATAGTGTGTTAAATATGGTGAGTTGTAAATTTTTAAGGACTAGAAATTGTGGGGAATAGGAGATATAACCCCAGGATAGATTGATTACTGTTAAGATTTAGATTGAATAGTAGTGTTGGATATTTGGGGTGTTGAAAGTACGGTGGAAAAATGAGTATTTTTTAAATATAAGATAGGAGATAATTAAAGAATGGTGAAAAGAAATGTCAGTTATGTTTAACTGAAAAATAAATAAAATAAAAAAGAAATTGAATAATGAATTATCAGGCATGATTAAACACGACTGTGATTGGCATTAGAGGAATATACAGGAACATTGAATAATTAAACAATGGAAGATTATAATTTAACATAAATATATGTACTAACATTTCAATTACATAAGCTTGATGAATGTAACAGATATGATGAATGTTGTTTTTATTTGCACCAAGATGAATGTAACAGATATGATCAATATTATTATTTTTGAGGGGGGGATTATTAATATACACATCTTTATATAATGAGATAAAAGCAATAATTAGAAGGAAGATTAGGAACTGAATAATGAAATTAGCAAATAGGTTTAAATAATATTGTGAAGAATATAGTGAAACAATTAAATTAAAAATAATTAAATAATGAATAATTAAAAAATGGAAGATTATAATTTAATACAAATATGTGTACTAATATTAGAACTACATAAGATTGAATAATGTAATAGATATGATTAATGTATGACAACCAGGCGTCACACTGTTCACGTATTGAGATGTATATGTAGAACAAAATAAAAAAATTGATTAAAAAAAAGAAAATCTTCCACTGTAGGAGCTGATTGCCATTTTTAGAGTGACTTTGTGAAATAGTGCAATATCACACAATAGTGAAAGCCTTGTGGTGATACCTTCATGCCTAGTTTCCATTTTGCCTAGTGCTTAGCCTGATAAATAAGCATCCTGGATAACCTTTGTTTGCCTTTTTCCTCTTCCCACTGGCTTGAAGAAGTTAATCACCACAAGGATGTACTCTGTGCTCACCATTCATAATCCATTATGAACAGACATGACAAGACGGAAAAGCAATGCAAAATATTCAAAGAGACAGGATGACAAGTGAGGAGAATCATAGTGTCACATGCTGAAAGGGCTCGAGCAGTATTATAAAGAATGGCTGCTGTCAGAATTATTGACCTAAAAGTTTTAGGTGAAGGAATCAATAATATGTTGCAATGCTGCAGGGAAAATCATTCTCATTATGTCATTAAATCTATCCGGGCATCAGGATGGGGAAGACTGGACTGATTGGAAAAGACACACTGACTTCTATTGCTGGCACATACCAATGGAATCCACACTGTATCTTTGACATTAATACAATTGAGCAGGTCCAGAGGTATTTCACAATAAGAGTACTTCACAACTCGTAACAGAATCCCTTACACCACTAGGTTAGAAATTCTGGGCTTAGACAACCTTGAACTACATCGCCTATGTTCTGATCTATGCTTAGTTCACAAAATTATCTGCTACAGTGTACTTCCTTTCCATGACTTCTTCAGCTTCAATTACAGTAATAAATGGGCAAACAATCAATGTAAACATATGATGAACCATTCCAAATTCGATTGCAGGAAATATGATTTCAGCAACAGAACAGTCAACATCTGGAATTCTCTTCCAGACTCCATCGTCACAGCATCTAACCCTTGCAACTTTGACCTCAAACTGTCCACTGTGGACCTCACACCATTTCTTAGAGGTCCTTAAAGGGGGTGTGCATAAGTGCACCAGTGTGCCTACTGTCCCTGTCTTACTGTCTATTTACTTGTATATACTTCTTTATGTTTATGTTTATATTTTTACCTGTTATCTTGTTAATGTAGACAAAATAAATAAATAAAAATAAATAAATTCATCCACCATTCACAATTGTCTGTAATTACTCATTTCTCGAAAAATGGGATATTTTGCTTAATAATGGCACCACCTGATCTAAGTCATTTTTCCCAACTATGTTCCTTTTCATACCTTATCAAAAATTTTAGGTCTAATGCTGGACACATACATACTCGCACATATATACATATATACACAGCCACACATACCTTTTGGTTGCCAAACCTATCTTCAAACAGTAATTGGGGAGTTTGTTCTTCACCAACATATCTGAACACCCAATAGATGAAAGCACTGATGAGTACTAGATGGAAGCAAATGTACGCTTACTTATAGATTTATCTCTAATTCTTTGCTGACACCTAATGGCTGTCTGGGTGTCTGCAACCCAGATATGGCAATTTAGAACTAAGGAAAAATTTCCTGACAGTGAGAACAATTGATCAGTGAGATAGCATGTCTCCAGAAATTGTAGTTGCTCCTTCACAGGAGGTTTGCTAAGAGATTGGATATCATTTGTCTAAAATAGTATAGGGTCTCCTGCTTGAATTGAGGGTTAGATTAGAACACCTTCAAGGTCCCTTCCAACTCTGTTGTTCCGTATTCTAGATATGAAGGAATATATTTAGCTTATCTACAGTATAATTAAAGAGAAATTTAGGAAATCTACTGCATCTTTATAGTTTCAAAAATGGAAGAATCCATTGGTTTTGGGTTGTTCTTTCCATCAATCTTAGATGTAAACTAGAATAAATCCTGAATGATAACTCAGGGTGTCTTATTTTATGTTCAATGGTGAGTTTCAACTGGTTCAGCCCAGTCTCAGCCGAACCGGTTGTTAAAATAATTACCAGTTCGATGAACCAGTTGTTAGAATTAAACTACCAGTTCAGCCAGACTAGTAGCAAATTAAATCAGCTGTTTTTCAGGCCTAAATTGATGCGCACTCACCACCTCAGGCCCCAAAACAGCTGATTTAGCTACTGGTTCAGCTGAATGGGTAGCTAAATTTTCAGGCCTAAGGTGATGCATGTGTATCACGCATTTGGCACGCGTGCACTTTGTGTGCGTGCATGCACCCAAGATGCCTGCACCAAGTGAACCTGTTGTTAGACCGGTAGGAACCCAACCCTGTTTATGTTGGTTTTGCAGTTCTTCCTTTTTTTCCAGTTCTCACTTTTCATGACTTCAGCATCAAATATGCTTTCCCTCTTTTTCCTTTCCCATTATATCTGCTTTTATATTTCGTCTTCTATTTTGCTTTATTTCAAACTTCTCAGTCTAGGTAACTTGGAACTTCTGAACAGACTTCTATTCAAATACTAAAGACATTAAACTCTATTTAATTTTTCAGTCAATCAAAGTTGGCTAGCTTCTGCCTTTTGGAAAGATTGGTTATCTCCCTGGCATCAGAAAGAAACAGAAGCATGAAGTTAACACAATCTGAGTTTTATAGTAAAAGATAAAAGTCACAGGGAATACTTATGTTTATTAGTAGTAAAAGAGACTTACAGGCAGCTGAATATTATCAAACATAATTTGAGAAAGGCAATAATTCCATTGTCCAACGAAAAGGGTAGAATAACTATTAGTTCTATTTGGGATGGAATCAAACATGTTTTTTAATAAGAGAAATGATGAGTCAAATTATGGATTATTATCTCAGTTTATACAGTAAATAGACAACTGATCTGGAAAACATTGAAGAATATTTGAATAAAATATAATTTTATAGATCAACAATGGAAATTCTCACCTGAAGATAAGATAAGAGATGAAATTAAAAAACTGAAACTGAATAACACTCCAGGATTTGACAGCATTTCTGCAATGTACAATAAAAATGTGGGATTCCTCCACACCCCCTTCAGTTCAATCATGTCTGATTCCCAGAGACTATCTCAGAGACTTTTCTTGGCAAGACTTTTCAGAAATGGTTTGTCATTGCCTTTTTCTGGCCCAAAGTCACCGAGCTGACTTCATGTCCAAGGCAAAACTAGAACTCTGAGACTCCCAGTTTTCAGGCTGATGCCTTAACTACTACATCAAACTGCCTGTGTTTTTATACATTCAATACTTTTAACTGAATTCACAAATGAATTTCAGGGACATGAAGAACTTCCTTCATCATAGAAATAAATCTTTACCTCTTTGATGTATAAGAAAGGAAAATATTTGACTCTCCCAGAGTGATACAGACCTGAATGTAGATTATAAGCTTTTTAATGCAACGCTCTGAAAGAGAATACATGTTTTTTTAACTGGAATGATAGAGCCTAATTAGACAGGATTTGTTTCCCAGGGAGACATGAGAGAAAATATCAGACATATTCTGTATGTTATTGACAAATATTGATATTTGATATTGATAAATAAATTAGGAAACAACCCCCCAAACCATAGTTTCCCTTGATGCAGGAAAAATACTTGACAATCTGAAATGGTCTTTCATGCTTCAGATTTGGAAAAAGATGAACTGCGGTTCTAATTTTTTTTACTTGAGTGCAAATAATTATAAAGAATAAAAAGCCAAGATAATAGGTAAAATAAGCCAAGAATTGATTTGTGAGTGAGATGTGCAGTCTCCAAATGTGATATAACAATAAATAAATGAAAACAATAGTAAATGGTTTTTATTGTAACAATGCATCATAATAAGGGGACAAACCAAAGTTGTCTCATTTCTCTTTCGTTATTTTTATCGGCATCATAACCATTAACAATGAAAATAAGTCAGGAAAATAAAGATTCAGAAGTTAAATCAGGAACTCAAGAACATAAATTGAAATTATATGCTAACTGTTGCAATTATAGCTGTGCTAGTTAGCATTCTCAATGGAATGTATATAACAATGTGGTCATATGTCAGATTATTGGATTAATAAAGAAAAACAAACAAACCTAAAATGTTGCCATGGAATTCGGCATAGGAAAAAAATACTACTTGGGGTTTAACACTGTTGTAAAAACTATTAAATAGTTAGGAATTTATATCTTTCTAAATGACCAGGTTGGAAAGGTGCAACAGCAGATATCTCCAGATTTTGGTGGTGGGGGCGGTATATATATGTTTCTTAGATTGAATTGCAGCTGTCAAAATGAAGTCTTTCGAAGACTTAATTTTCTTTTTCAAATGATTTCAATCCACATTGAAAGCAATATATCAACACTGATACAAACAAATAATTAACTATATATGATCCAATAAAACTCTGCAGATGAAATAGAAGGTTCTACAGGAGTTGAAAGAGCAAGAAGGAATATCGGCTCCAAGCAGTAAATTGTATTACAATGCTAGTTGCTCACCAAGGATTTCAGAATGAATTGCATCTCCTTATGGCTTGGTTACATCTAGGGGAGGTATTCTAAATGATCTGCACACGTAGCTCTGGGTTGATAAGGAGATAAACAACTGTATTGTGGATAGTATTATTCTTTTATTTCTTTTAATTTTTAATGTATTTTATTAAGAGCTAGGTTGGTGTATTGGTTAAAGGCACTAGATTAGAAACAATGAAACTGTGAATTCCAGTCCTGCCTTTGACACAAAGCCAGCTAGGTGACCATGGGCCAGTCACTTACTCTCAGCCCTAGGAAGCATGAAAGAGCAAACCACTTCTGAAATTTTGCTAAACAAATTGCAAGAAGTTTAGTGCCAACTTAAATAGCTGAAAGGTGTCAAACTGACTTTTAACAGATTAACAGATAAACAGAGTTGGAAGGTACCAGATCAGGGGTGTCAAACTCACATCGTCATAGTGGCATCACGTGACGTATCATGACCTCCCCCTGCTGCGCTAAGCCATATGTGGGTGTGGCCAGCACATGATAAATCTGGCCCATGGGCCATAAGTTTTACAGTCCTGTTGTAGATCATCTAGTCCAATCCCCCCACCCAAGCAGGAGACACTACACCAGGGTTGTCAAACTCATGTCATCATGGCATCATCACGTGATGTATTGGGACTTCCGCCCCACCTTTCCTAAACTGGAGGTGGGCATGGCCAGCACATGATGCATCTTTCCCCTGGGCCATGAGTTTGACACCCCTGCCCTACACCAATTCTGACAGATGGCAGTCCAGTCTCTTCTTGAAAGCCTCCGGTGATGAAGCTATCCTTGAGGCCATTCTCTTCTAAAACAAATCTCCTCCAAAAGAAACCCAACAACCACCTCATAAGTATTAAATAATAATAAAAAAATAAAGGAACAAGTCTCAAAGTAGGAATCCATCACTGGAACCCACCACTTTTCTTCTACCCCTGGTCCTAAAGGCTCAAATATTGCTATTTCCCAACACTGGAAAGTCCAATATTTTAGAAAAGGAAAAATATGGCTATAGATATGGTAGGAAAACCTGTGGACAGCCATAGCTAAAAACTGCTCAATATAGAAAGGATTTCTTCACACACCGAGAAAAATACACACATATACAAATATTTCGTGTGTTTAATACAGCAGGAGAAGAATTGAGGAGGGTTACGTTTAAATAATAAGATTTTTGTTCCATCTGTGGAATAATATTATTACCTTCTGTTGTTTATTTTTATTACCTTTCTGATTCCAGGAATAATTATCATTTTTTAAATTGGCCAATGATAATTAATGAAAAGGTGCTGCAGAAAACTTTCAGCAAACATAATTGACTGTAAAACAAGAAAGAATGCCAGAGCATTACAAAAATAAACACTCCTACACTTCAGCAGATTCACACTGCCATATACTAAATATTCAGAATTGATTCATTGATTTTCCATCAACAGCTGAGCAAGCTTTGGCAGAATCCTCTGTGAAACGAAGGCTGCAAGCAAAGTATATTTTTCTCTTTCCTCCTGGGACCAAACTAGAAAGACATTCACATATTTTTTCTGTATCATCTGTTTTTCCCCCGAGACCATCCTTGAAATCTGAACAAAACAATGCAGGTTGACTGCCACATCAGGCATTAGTGAGGGAACAGGATCAACATATCCAGCAGTTCTTATGATATATATCAGATTCTCCCCAACCCACCTGTTATTATTATTATTTTTCCAGTGAAAAATACTTACTTCTTAAGTTTGCTACTTCAGAACTTCTTTCAGATCAGCAAAATCCTCACCACAAAATTCTGCTTGGGCAAAACAGAGAGACCTAAAGGCCTGGTTAAGGAGACCTGGCACAGGAAATCTTTTGATATTGACTCTATTGTATCCAGGAAGGAAGACAAAAGTATTCAGACAGTGGGGACACGCAAAGTGGTAACAGATAGTCCTCGATTTAAAACAGTTTATTTAGTGACCATTCAAAGTTACAATGGTACTAAAAAAAGTGACTTAAGGCTGTTTTTCACATGACCCTTGCAGCATCCCCATGATCATGGGATCAAGATTCAGACATTTGGCAACTGACTCATGTTTATGATGGTTGCATGCAGTGTCTTGGGGTCCTGTGATCACCTTTTGCGATCTTCTTACAAGCAGAAGATCTGGGGAAGCCAGATTCACTTTACAACCCTGTTACTAACTTAACAACTGCAATGATTCACTTAACAACTGTGGCAAGAAAGGATGTAGAGTGTGACAAAATTCACTTAACTAATGTTTCACTTAGCAACAGAAATTTTGTGAACAGAACAGAACAAAAATCATTAGTGGTCGTAAGTCAAGGACTACCTGTATTAACACGTAAAGCTTAATTATAGTCACCTTAATTTTTTTTTATTCTTTCCAGTTCAATAAAATATTGGAAAAACATTATCAAAAAAGGCTTGGGATTGTGAATGATACGAACTCCACAAAAGCAGATTGATATCAAATTTGGTTTAGAGCAAATGGTAACAAAGGAATATAAAGTTTGAAAACTGTGGTGGGAGGGGAATCCCAAAAACATCCTCCCTGTTCTAGATAGTTTTGGGCAAATGTTTGAAATGTTGTGGAATTCCCTCATTGTAAGCCCTCCCTCCTTTCTCCTATTTACATGACCAGAGCAAAGCTAATATTAAGAGGTTGAAAAGAAGTCCATAAGCTTTGATTTTCAGACTTCCTCTACCTCATTTTGGAGTAAATATATATCATATATTTTGGAACATTATGAACAAAATCGCACCTAGTTTTTCTAATGTGATAATCTATATTATCCTGTGCTATAGGAATGCATGTGATTTCCTACCCTTTCTTTGCTTTTAATTTCCTTATTCTAATTATAGCTTTGTCTTCTGAACTGCCTTCATATCTAAAGAAATAGTCCTCTATGACTTAATACCACATATATTCCCCATCAGAGGTGGTATTCAACCAGTTCTGACAGGTTCAGGAGAACCGATAGCGATAATTTTGATTGGTTCGGAGAACCGGCAAATACCACCTCTGACTGCCCCTGCCCCTCCAGGAGTCTCCATGCACCCCTATTTGGCTGCCAGCTTCAGGGAGGCTTTCTAGGCAAAAAACAGGGTGCAGAGGCCCATCCAGTCACATGATCATATAGCCACACCCACCAATCCATGCCCACCAACCCACACCCCCAGGACCAGTAGTAAAAAAATTTGAATCCCACCACTGTTCCCTATCTTCTGAGTTTTTGCTGGAGGCAGTGAAAAGGGATGAAATCTCATCTCAGTTTCAGCTGTATGATCAAGAGAATATTTTTTGGGGTGGGGGCGGAGGTCATCTAACTGGGACCATTGAATCTGCTGTGCTGTGATTGTTCTTCTAATCTTTACAACATTTATAGCTGCAAGGCTTTGAACAAGAAAGTGTTCAGAACAAAATACTGATTGGGAAAGTAGAAGAGACTTCTCTAGCTTTAGGTAACAAGGCATTGTTGGTCTGCTGTTTGAAATAGGCATCCATTCAAAGACCAGCAATGGATGTTCTACTTCAGTGGTTGAGCCTTTCAAAATATTTTCTTGTAGCTGATATAAGTATATACATAAAATCTTAAATGAAGCTGATGCACCACTTTTTAAAATATGTTTGATGGTCTTAATTAAGATGATCTATGTGATGTGTGAAGAAAATATACCACTTGATTTATTTAAAACTAGATTGGGATTTGCTTGCAGTCCATCTGCAATATATGTTCAGGGGTGATGGATGGGTTTAGTCTCTATAATTAGAACACTAATTTGATAAAGTTCTCTGTCTCTGTTGTATATATGATACCTGTAGTGAGAGTATTACGTGCTCAAAAGTCAAAAGCTTTAACACTACCCACAGTGAAGGAATGACTGGTGAAGATGGAACATGTAGAAATGGCTAAATTAACCTCTGCAATTAGAAAAAAGCACCCATATCTATATTTGTGACTGACTGGAGACCTTTTATAGACTTTTTGCATGAAATAGAAAAATACACTTATGATTTGTCGTTTTGATGATTAAAAAACTAGATAATAGAAAAAGGAGAGGGTTACTTTTGTAATCATAGAGCTAATATTTGAATTGTATTTATATTTGCTGCAGAAGAAATCAAAAGCTTCTTTTTTTCTTTTTGATTCTCTTTCTGCACTTTTTCTTCTTTCTTTCTTGTTCTTTGTAACAACAACAGAAAAACAAAAAACAAAAATACATAAGATTCCCTATGACACCCTATGGAAGCCAAAGTTGGATCTTGAAGAAGTAGGAATGTTGAAATTTTTTAAACTTCAGTATTGAAGAAATCTCTTGAGAACACCATAGACAACCAACAAAACAAAGAAATGAATCATCCCCCCCAAAAATGAACCCTGAATTCTCACTCGAGAAGTTATCAGGGTTAAATTATTCTAATCTGAACATATTATGCAAAGATTTGGCTCTCTGGAAAAGACTCCAAATCTGCTAAAGGTAGAAGGAAAGGAAAGAGGACAACCAATAGCAAGATGGATGTACTGTTACAGCTGTGATGGTTCTGCTATTAGCAGACTTGAAAAACCAGGTTAGCAACAAACCATCATGGAAAAAATCTATCCATGTAGTTGCTAAGAATAGATACCAACTTGATGGCACATATCAATGCACAAATTTGGTTTAGAGTCCCAAATAAGTTCCCATTTTTCTAACAACAGTTTTCAAGAGTATCAGGAGTATCCATAGGCCATATAGAAAAAGTCAAGATAGTAGGTATGACATAATTGAAATTCCATCTCTTTTTTATTTGCAGGAAATAAGTTAAAATGGGTAGGACATTGCAGTGTCATTTACCCAAAGTAAATGCCTTTTTCAAAGGCAACTAACTTTCTTTGTTTTGCCTTGAAGACGTTTCACTTCTTATCCAACTCTTTATAGCACTGAATTTCTTTTTAATCTGCTTTAGCTAATCATGAAGAAATGAAATTACAGATAATATTTGGTGACATTATAATCCATTGAAACTATATTTCATTAATTGCATTTGTGAAAATTACACAGACTTTTAAATGAAATAGAATTTTTTCCTATATCTCCTGCAAAAATAATAATAATAATAAAAATTTGATTCAATTTCTGCTGTTAGCAGCCAGTCTTGCTATTGTAAAACATTGGGAAACAAAACCACAATTGTCATTAGATCAGTGATATTTTAAACTTAGTGAAATATCATTAGCAAAAAACAAAACAAAACACCTCAGTAATACACAGAAAGTTATTTTAAAATCCCATAATGAGGAAAAGATTTAGTCAAATTTGGACACTCTTTATTAATTATATTGATGTGAGTTTTCCCCCTGATAAATAGCCCCCATCAGCACGAATGTCATTTTGAATAAATAACTTAACTGTTGTTAATTAATCTTCTGAATTCTTCTTAATTATGTATGCATTAAGAATGGAGTAGTCTCAACATAAAAGCATTAATTACCTATTTTCTTTTTTCTTTTTTTCTAGTTTATTTTTATAATTTGGGATTTTAATTTGTTTCTGGATAGACATGCAAATAAGCACGTTTGTTTACATGTGTGGGTGTGAGGGGAAAAAATCAGAATTCTCTAATCTTGGCCTATCTGGCTTAGTCCAGCTCATTAAACATGAAGAACTTATAACAGATGGATCAGAATTTTCCTGGTTATTTCAACTTAAATATTATATATTATATAATTATGTATTATATAATATTATATTATATATTTTTGTTGCTTTCTCATTTTATTACTAATCTTAAGTTTGTGTTAATGATGGTAGCAAGGAGTTAGAATTTCATTCTACTGCCTAATATTGTTCGCAATTTTACAGTCCACATATGATGGTATTCACCTGGTTCCTATGTTGCAGGAACCAACTGCAATGTATGGGATTATTTCTCCTAAAAAAGTAAAACACCCCTTCTCCATCATGAGTTCCCCTAGGAATTCATTTTCTAGCTGTTCTCAAAGTCATTTAGCATATGATTGTGTATACAGTATGTGTGTGTGCGGTAATCAAGGATGGGCATTAATATCATGCTGCTTCTTAAGCACTTTAATTCTTTGTTGTATTTATTAGACCTATTTTCCCCCAAATAACAACCGTAACTAGAATGTTTGCCTGCGAAAGAGTGTTTGGCTCAAAATCACTCAGGGAGCTACCATGATAGGCAGCAACCTAGGTTTCCTTATCTCTGCCAACACTTTAATAATAATATTACATTTGTTTTTCCTCATGAATTGTAGACCAGTGTTTCTTAGCCTTGGCCATTTTAGGATGTATTGACTTCAACTCCCAGAATTTCCTATCCAGCTACCTTGACTGGGGAATTCTGGGAGTTGAAGTCCATATATCTTAAAATGGCCAAGCTTGAG
>JANHGC010000178.1:24480-45512 GCA_027560395.1 Boaedon fuliginosus | reverse complement strand
CCCAGTATTGGCAACCAGTTCAGGCCCTCCATCCGACTCTGACTCCAGATCTCCCTCTGAGTCAGAATTGGCTGTCAGAGCTGTAGCATGCTGCCAAATGTCACAACAGGACATTTGGGGTTGTATCTGTATTTTTATTACTGCTTTGGTTGTTGTGCCACTCAGAGTTGTTATAGAATCAGGCAGCCATATACATCTGCATCTAGATAATCTGGGTATATATGTGTAAGTTCACGTACAAGTCAGGGATGGGTTTCTCCCAGTTCGCTGATTACCCGCTTCGTGGGCACGCTTTCTGAACTGCTGTCAAAAGCATGCTGCGCGCAATCGACTCAGAAATTTTGGTGCAATTCTGCAAGCACTCTGACAGAACAGCTGCGCAGCGGATATCTGCGGATAACCAGCGAACCGGTAGGAACCCATCCCTGGTACAAGTGCTTATGAGTGTAAGAACAGAATGTCCTATCAGAAGGATTTAGTTGTAAAGTTGGCCACCTAATGAGAAGGAAGGATTCACTGGAGAAGATTCTAATGCTGGGAACAATTAAGGGCAAAAGAGGAAGGGGACGACAGGGAATGAGGTGAGTGGGTGGAGTCACTGAAGCAGTCAGAGTGAGATTAAATGGACTCCAGGGGATGGCAGAGGGCAGAAAGGCCTGGAGGAATGTTGTCCATGGAATTGCAATGGGTCAGACATGAATTTGTGACTAACAACAAGTTGTAAAGTTTAGAGAAGGGGAAGGAATTAGCACTAATTTTGCTATATTAAAAGTAAATAAAACTGCCAGGCAAAAGTCTGGAATTATATAATCTAAGTCGTTGTTCCTATCTATTCTGCAAGGATGTGTCCAGACCTAGCATATTGCATCTCATTCAGAATGTCTCATTGAGGAATGGCAAATTGGAGCATGTCCAGTGGATACAACCAAGATCATCAGGATCTTTGAAAGGACATCATAAAGTACTTGAAAGCTTGAGAGCATTCAGAAAGTTTAGCCTGAGGGTGAGAAGGCTGCAGAGAGGTTTTGATGGCTAACTTCAAGTATCTGAAGGCTACTACGCAGAAAATGGGGCCAAATTATTCAGAGTTGTTTCAAACATCACAACAAGAAAAAATAGCTTTAAATTACAAGGAAGCTGCTGATAATTTATCAAAGTTCAGAACTGTTCAGAAAAGGAACATTTCTCAGGAGTTAGATGACCCTCTTTTGCTGGAAGGTTAGAAGAGAGGTTGGACCAGACTGTGGATTTCTGCACTAAGAAGCATCCAAGTTCTTTCCAACAATTGCATTCTGCAGTTCTGTGACTCAAGGAATCTGGAATGCCATCCAGTCCTTCAGCCACAAACAGGCATGTCACCTTTGAGGAGGCAACCAATTCAATGTACTTTCCTTTAATAAGAAAAAATTTGTATCACTGCCGTGCTGTAGCTCTTTTGGGAAGGATGAGAGTGGATTTTTTTCCAAGGAATAATATCTGTGCCCACTAATGAGGCACCTACCAACAAAACAGAGCAAAGCAAACAAACAAACAAATATATCTAATAAAGAAAATTAGGGAAAAAAGATAGTTTAAAAGTCATAGAGGAGGAAAATTGTATTTTATTTAAATCACTGAATAATATAAACAAGCGGGTTTTCCATTTCAATGAGGCTATAAATTTGATCTTCTTAAATTCTTCCAAGCTACTGCATTCCACCTCGAGAATGAATTATTAGCCATAGAATTGCCATTCTAGTTAGTCTCCATTCAACCCCAAACTTTAATAGAAATAACCTGTCACATTTGATTGAGTGTGATATCACAGGAGGAACCTTGAACTGAAACTCAGGATGTGGGGGGAGTTATAGGTGGAGGGTTTCTAAGGAAAATGTGCAGTTTGTGGTTAACTTTTGACTAAAATGGAAATTTCACTACAGCTCCCATCAGACTTGTCAAGCTGAAACTCCATAAAACAATTTGAAACACATGAAAATGTAAAACAAAACAAAGCAACCCAAACCCAGAAACTTTCTCCTTTACCTTTCCTACACCTTGGCAACATTTTGGATTTTCTTTCTTTTAATTTAATGTTGCTTCTCGAGTGCCTCAAAGAAGGATGGAAATGAAAGAAATTTGTTTGGATCAGCTTCCAAGCTAAAGTGGTTATTAAATACATTTGTTTGAGTTATGTGTTTAATCTTTAAGTGGAGGGAAAACTCCACAAAATAAATAAAAAACAAACAGTTCTAAAATAATAACAAGGCTTGGCAAATTAAAGTTATTCCTATCCAGAGACCGAACAAGAACTCTCACTAGAAACAAGGAATTTGGAGTATATATCAAGGGAAGGAAAGCTCTTGGCGATGTTGTAAACCTGATGTGTTATAGATTAAAAAGACTAGCCCTCTCTCTAAGAATGGTGATAGTTTCTAAAATTTCCAAGCCAATATAAAAGAACAAACAGCACTTGGCTAGAATCTGTGAGTTGTTTAGTGGCCAGCTGGCTTGGATGCTTCTGCTAAGAGAGGCGATATCTGTGCTACATACTGCTAGCTAGGACAGGACAATGTGGCAGGGCACTGAAGCAGCAAGTGGAAATGGTGGGTTTAGCTCAGCCATTTGGTTACAAGCAAAGTGAAATTAGCGGGGCCTCCTGCTGTCCCACTTCTCCACTTGGCAAACTAGATTTGTCAATTCCAACTTTTTCAAGCCAGCATAACTTCTGTAGCTTGCTGTTCCTCAACTTCCTTTAAAACAGGAATGTCATGGACCGGATGCGTTACGTGCTGGCCACACCCATGCCCAGTTTAGCGAAGGGGGAAAAAAAGTCCTCATACGTCACGTGACGTTGCTGTGAAGACATGAGTTTGACACCCCACTTTAAAATCAAAACTTCTCGGTTACTATAGTAGCCAGGATTGTTTCTTGAATTAAAGCACAGTCCTATCTAACCCCTCTCCTTTTTTTTTTAGCAATGCTTTGGTTGTTAACTTTGCACAGGGACTTGCTAAATTAAAACTCATTACAAAACTTTATGCATTTGACTATGGCAAGTCTTACTGCATTTTGAGATAGCAGAGTCAACTTTGGCATCTATCCTTACAGCTCTGCCTGCCTGGCTGCCTGCCTTCCACATATACATAAGTCATCAATTGAAGCAAAAGTCTTGTGGGATTTACCTTTGTATCCACAAATCTTAATCCTCTAATCCACAAACTCATCCAACTGTATCTGCTGCTGAATCCAGAAAGGAAGCTCTCATTGTTATTTCTCCTTTCCCTGTAGCCCATTGGGCTATGTAATTGGCCCTGCGTTACATACCAGCTCCTACCACTTGACAGCATTTCTTTAATTCCCATTTGTAGAGCAAGGGTGCAGAGGGTTGCATTTTAAGCAAGTGTGCCCTGTGTTCTCCTCTATTCCCCCCTCTTTTGCCCCCAGAGATTCCCTCTGTCTGTAAGTAAGAAAAATAAGCAGTGCAATCTTCTGCCATTGTCACGGGACTAAAACATGAAAAATAAAGCCTAAAATAAGCACTGACCCTATTAAAACAAAGGAAAGCAACACTCAGCTGTGGCTACATGTACTTCACCTGTTGATTTTCCTGCTGTAGTCAGTCCTTCCAGAGTTCATTATGGTCCCTTGAACACAAAAAAAGATACAATCCATCCTAGCTGCATGGGATAAAAATCCTGCATAGAATAAAGTTACCCTATTTACTGTCTGTAGGAAAAGCTTCGATGGTGAGGGTTTTTTTTCCCTCAGAGGAATTATTGTTAATTTAACAAAAGGCATGATTAATAACAGCATTATTAGGCTGTCATGTTTCTAGTGAGTCCCCCCCCCCACTTTGCAAAAAGTGCAGCTTCCTGAGAAATAATTTCCTGTCCTCCTTGGATCCATCACAAGCCTCTTGCATGTGAGAAATGAGCTGTGAGGTTGTGCTTCAAAACCTTGCTCAGTCGGAGAAGACTTCCATTTTCCTCCTCCTGCATGATCTTCTTTGCAGGAACTCGTGAGAAAAAAAATGATGCACGCATCTCCGCAGAACAAAAGACAAAACAGAAGGGAAAAAAAGTTGTGCTCCACAATTATTGTGTAAACACAGTCAGAGAAGAGGAAAAGGAGGGAGTGACAAGAGTTGGCTTACTGAGTTGTGAGATCTCAGAGAAGGAAAGGAAAGTTTTAGAGCCGACAGCAGATCATTTGATGAAAAGGTGAAGTTTAAAACAAGATGAATCCTTTACTGCTGTTGACTCAAACCATCTTTCTAAAAAGTTTGAAAATCCTCCTTACACCCCAGGTATTTAAATTGAAAAATTACCAAGCTCACTGTCTGCAGAAGCTAAAGTACCACACAAACACACACACATGGATGGCACCAATCTGATATAATACAGTACTATAGTGTAGTACTGATATATGACATTACACTATTTCCCATTAATTTGTGATTTATAAAAATGGGATGTTTCAGATCTGGGAAAATCTCAAGTGTAGCTCCTGTTTTGGTCTCTGGGTATGTTTAAAGAAACGCAGTTGAAGCTCTTGTTGAAACTAAGCACCTAAGGGTATAATTAATAATTTCATGGAATATTATCAATAAAACAGATTTTAACAGTACCTTCACACTTCTGAAACAAAAACTCTCAGATGAATTTCAGAGAAAGTTGAAAGTCCAAATAGCATAAATCCAATATATTTTCATAATATATATATATTACAGATATATACCTTAATACTATAATTTAAGCTTTTTTTATTTTATTTCGGTTTTGCAAAAAGAAAAAGATCACAAAATCAGTTCTGGCTGTAGGAAAGAAACACTCTTCAATGAATTATTCAGCTGGTGCAAAATGCGTGTGATCCACTTCAGCACTTCTCTTCATGGAGATGCTATAATTCATTTGGCCACTTGAAGAGGTCTATTGGAAATGCTTTGTCCAACCTTAGGAAGTCTCAAGGTTGAGCTGATCTGCTTTGGCCAGTGCCTTGCTTGAAGGCAAATTGCTTTTTTTCATGCCCAACACATGCACTCAAGAGCATCGAAAAGCCAGAAAAGTGGATGATGCAAAACAACAATGTTGCTCAGACCAGTAAGTCCAAATGTTGCTTGAAGGATCTGTTTCAATGGGTTGATGTTACCAAATGTCCTTCAAATCCAATTGTTCCTCTGAAGTTTGGGAGAGCTTTAGAAATCACAGGTTGTATAGATTGTGTGCAGCCTTCTGTTTATAGTTTTGCATTGTTTGCACTCTAGAACAAGAGTCACATCTACATTAACTAGATACTGTTTGCACATATTCTCCTTTTTTTCTTTTTCTCTTTCAGTAAAGTAGAAGTAGTAATCCATAGGCATGTATCAATGTATCAACTTCACTGGCTATTAGCATCATCCCTATTTTGAAGAATTATTTCCTCTTCGGAAAAAAAATGCATGCAGGTTTGTGTGCATGCACATACACACGACACAATATGTGCAGAAATCAAGACACAAATTGAGTTACCACTTGCAGTCTGAATGAAGACAGACTGAATAATTCAGTGTCCTGATATAAAATCCAACTAGTAAGACGTGGGACAAGCTTTACTTTTCATTCCCTTTTATTATCATCCCACCACCTTGCCATAGCTACTGCTCTCAAGTTACCCCCCTCCCCCCCAAAAAATATTGAACACACACACAGGTAAAATATCCAAAGGTGCTTTTTCAGGAGGCAACTTGTTTTTTTTTCTTTTGAAGACCTTTTGCTTCTCAGACCAGCTGCCTGCAAGGAATATAGATCCTTCAATTCCCCACTCCAGCTGTCAGAGCTGAAGAAGCTTCTTGGATGAGAAGCAAAAGGTCTTCAAAAGAAAAAACAAGGAAGAGCAGTTGCCTCCTGAATAAGCACCTTTGCGACAATCCTTGATTTGAACCTGATATTTGAACCTGATAATTGAACCTGATATTTCTGTTGCTAGTGAGACATTTTCCAAGTGAGTGTTGCCTCATTCTACAACCTGTCTCACTTAGCCACAGATCTTTGCGGCTCGGTTGTGGTTGTAAGTTGAGCCCTACCTATACTGGAAGATAATTCGTAATACTTTCCCTCTCTCTTGTGAGATATCCACAGCACTTGGTGTATACAGGACGTCCTCATTTTAGCAACCCCAATTAGGATCGGCCACTCGGTCGTTAAGTGAAGTGGCCACTAAGGGAATCGCCGCAGCGTGGTGATCCGATTTCAGCTCCCCTTCTGCTGGGCGGAGCTACCAAGTCTGCAAGGGCAATGAAGGGTCCCGGGTGAACCTTCATCCCGGCCGTCGCTAAACCAAGCCGACCCGGACAAGGGTTCGAGCTGGATGGGGGAAAAGCCATGAAGCTGAAGCTGTGTTTCGGGCTTGCTCAATTTCCCCCGCAGAAGTTCCGTGGACTGATTTAATTTCATTTTTATTTCGTAGGAGGGGAGACGCTCCGAACGTGTGCTCTTCGCCCGCTAGGAATCTACGGTCCAGGAGAGGAGAAACATATGTCGCGCATCGTTGTAGGCCTAACCCTAACGCTAACCCTTTCTGACCCTTTGAAACGTGATTTTAATTCAGACGCCTAGCAACCCGGTTCCTATTTATGACGGCCACAGCATCCCGGGCGGGGGTGGGTTTTTTGGGTGGTGTCACGCGATTTCCCCTCGTGCCACTTTCTGACAAGCAGAGTCACTGGGGAAGCCAGAGGGCCACTTCACCATCGCGTGACTAATCGAACCACGGCGGGGATTTTCCCTTAACCAACGTGGCAGGAAAAGTCATCAAGTCGGGACCAAAAAGCCCGTTATTATTATTATTTATTAGATTTATATCCCGCCTCTCTTCACCCCTTCCGGGGGAACTCGAGGCGGCAGGACATACAATAAAATACAATTGCCTATACCAGTGTTTCCCAACGTCAGCCATTTTAAGATGGGTGGACTTCAATTCCCAGAATTCCTAACGTGTGCAGGAGGAGGAATCCTGGGAGTTGAAGTCCACCAGTCTTAAAGCTGTCAAGTTGGAAGACCCCTGGATTAAAGGTTCTGTTTTCTTCTCAACTTTTCTTTTCTTGGACTTATCCATGGTTAGCTTACTGGAGGAGGTCAGTCAAAAAGTTCAATAAATTGCGTGCCGGCGGGTGTTATAAATTGGCGGTTGTGCACATTTTGAGAGCCAGGGAGCTGCAGCAGAGGGAATGAAAGAGCCACATGCGGCTCCAGAGCTGCTGGTTGCTGACCTCTCCTCTAATGAATTCCTGAATAGTGTTTGCGTTGTTTAATGTTATTTAAAGTCAGTCAGTAAGCCGGAGAGGAAGATTCAGAAAGTAAGGTTACAAAATGTCATTCAGTAGTTTTGACTGTAAAAGGATACGACAAAAGTGAGTGGACTTTTGGTTTCCTTTTCTTGAAATACTTCTGTTGGAGGGAACAGATTGACAGTTAATGTAAATATTTAGCATATTTAAGCACAGGTTCCCTGATGTGTAGGGTGTGATTTGCATGAGAATCCAAGAGTTTTTATCATAGGAAATTATATAATACACAGTGTCATTATTGATCTTGTTGTATTGAAGATTATACGTGAAAGTTGTCCATTCAGATATTTTGAGTCAGGCAGAGATAAGGACAGCAGGGAATCATGGTTTGCTCAGTTTTTGTCTGCTGTAAGCACACAAGCATTTTAAGTCATTTTAATTGTCTAGTTCAGATAATGAAATTATATTTTCATGGGTTTTTTGGATGAGTGCAGTTTAATGGTATATGTTTTTATGTTCAGAGTGATTTCTAAACAGATAGACATTTACACAATGGTAATTTATAATTTATGTGATAGGAATTACTTTTGCAGAATTCCCCAGTTTGGTATGTTTGATTTACATCTCAGCATCTATACCCAGTACTTCTGGAGCTGTTCTAATTCTATTCTTATCTGAATATCAGCAATACAGCAAATATTGTTATGAATTCCTCTATGGCAGCCACGTAAAAGCTGGTGGTAGGAATAAGTGAACTTCACAAATGAATAAGTGAACTTGCCTCTTGTGGATTTTGTTGGGGCATTCAAAGCCCCCCCCCAACTTTATTCTGGAATTTCAGGGTTGAAAAGCAGAGGGGATGCACAGTGCTTGTAGGCACCAGCAGTCCCTCCTGGAAAGCCTGCCCCCCCCCTGCAGCTACCTCCTTCAGAGTCCGTTGGACCATAACAGGAGCCCCACCAGGTGTGGCTGATAGCTACAAACGCAGCACATTCCCCCCTCCGACAGGGCTGCTGTCGTGATCAGGAAAGGTCTGAAAGAGGTAGGGCCGGGAGGAGAGCAGGAGGCTTCCCAGCAGGCACAGCAGATGCCTACAAACGTGGCACTACCCCTCCACTTTTCAATCCCAAAATTCCAGAATAAAGTTGGAACAGCCTTTGAATGCCCCGACAAAATCCACAACAAGAGGCAAGTAACCCAGGCTCACTGGGGGAGGGGAGCGGGTCACCCATTGACCCTCAACCGGGGAGACACGTTGTAGCCTCGGCTGCTTCCCTGTTCCTTGGCAGGTGAGGCTGGAGCGCTCGGCCTTTAGCGAGAGTGTTGGGTGAGCCCTGCTTTGCAGGATGAAGCGGGCGGATGTAATTGCAAGTCCAGGCCAGGTTATGGCAAGGAGCAGAGGCTGGGCCCAAGGGCCAAGGAGAAGGAATGAGAGAGATGTAGTAGGCTGCCCTCTGGCCTGCTGCCTTTGGGTTTTTCCTCTTGTTGCTGGCTGGGCTGGGTCGAGGCAATGGGGGCTGGTCCCTTGCTGTCTCCAGGGTGGCCCCGTGGGTCAGATCTAAGCACCTCGTAGGCTGGATTTGGCCCATAGGGCTTCCATTTGACATGTCTGCCTTAGGTGATTTCTATCCTGATCTCATTTTAAAAACGTGGTGTGATTCTTTTCTGAGTTGCTCATAATCCCTCAGGTAATTGCACATCTTGACAACTTCTTTCTTATGTTTAATCTGAAGCTGTTTAGTAGAAATCAAGGCACTTTAAATAATGTGTCAGTAAAGCTGGTAAAGTAGTGAAATAAATTATTAGGATCAGATCCTTCAATATTGCATTCCACATCGTATACACTGGAGAAGTAGGTCTATGGGCTGAATTATAAATATCCACTTTTTCTTTGAAGTTATATCCCCAGACTTGCTTTCTTGCCATGCCACAAATAGTTGGCAAAGTTATGGTTGTTGTTTTTTAATCTAGAAGTGAAACTTGGATCCAGTAGAACCATAGGATTATGGTCCTATTGACTATTACCTATTTTATGTTGGTCTCATTCACATAGTTACATACCAAGCATTCTGTTCCATTTCAGGTTAAACAACATGCAGTATAGAAAAGAGGGAACAATAGTCAGCAATATAATAGATAAAAGATCAAGTTATCCAAATCACTATACCGCTCTCTCTTTTCTTCCTTATTTATTTGTTTGTTTGTTTATTTATTTATTTATTACATTTTTATGCCACCCAACTCCCGAAGGACTTTTTGGGCAGCTTACAGCATGGATAGCAATAGCACTCAGTTGTTATATACTGCTTATCAGAGCTTTACAACACTCCTCAAGGAGTTGAAGACTCAGCTTATGTAGTAGCTCATGCTACTACAATGTCCCTACATCAATTCATTAATTGTCTATTGGGTCATTTATGACAATCACAACATCCTGTGGTCATTTGATCATTATTTGTGACCTTCCCAGAAGCTTCTAACAAGCAAAGTCAGTAAGGAAGCCAGCAGGAGATTGCAGTCACATGGTATTTCACTTAATAATTCTGAATGATATGCTTAATGGCTACAGCTAGGATTGTCATTGTCAGTGTTCACTTGATGTTTTGCTTAAAAACTACTTATTTTCTAAATCAGGTGTCAAATTCGATTTCATTGTGGGCATTGTGATTGTCTGCCGGTGGGTGGGTGGCATGGCCGAAGTGGTTGTGGCTGACAGGGCATGGCCCAGGGGTATGACCAGCTTGAGGTCACTTGCAGGGGGGTGAGGGTCGGGGTTGGTAAGGGAATCCAGGGGTCTCCGGCGAGTGGGGCGTTGAGTAAGAGGCTCGTCCTACGGGATGAGGTGAGGCAAAGTAGAAGGCAAGGTGGGTTTCATCTGGAAACCATCGGCCACCGCATGCTCTTTGGGTATGGAGGCTGATGGTTTCCAGCTGCAGCCACAGCCTGCTGGCCTCTCAGCTGGTGCACTGTTCTGCTCTGGAGCCTGCTGCCACCACTGGGATGGCCATCCAAACAGCAGGCGGGGGAGGCACATGATGCGGACTCCTGGATGCGCTTCCTCCATCCTCTTGTCTGTTTTTGCTTGCAGTTGGAGAGCAGGTCATTGCTGGTCATTTTCTCGGCTCCCTTGCAGATCTTGCCCTTGGCCTGCACGTGGAGAGCATTTCCCTCGTACACCCGATGCCCCTTGGCCCTGGTGTGGTCTGCAGCCACCGCCATTCAGCAGACTCACCCAGAATGAAGGAGGTGAAGCGTCCAGCTAGAAAGGCCGAGTAGAAGCAGGCGGGAGCGAGGCACGCCTGGGTGGCCACAATGCCAATGGGGATCCAGCTTTCCTCGGGTGCAGTGGCTGTCTTTTGCCTGCTGGGCCTGGGGATGCTCTACCACCTCTCCTTGGCCTTTCTAACTGGCCACTTTGCCTTCTTCGTGCTGCGTGGGTCTGCTGAATGGCAGCTTTAAGAGAGGATCTGAAGCATTATTATACCTTGGTAGTTGTACATTTATATGGACTTTGTTTACACATTTTCCTAAATTCCTGGAAACAGCACTGGCCCATGGTTCCTCAGGCTGATGGTGCTTGGGACTTCAACCTGCCATCCCTGGGCGACTCCTCGGATGCAGCACAGGAGTTCATGGCCTCCATGGCAACCATGGACCTGACCCAAGTAATTCAGAGTCCGACACATGGGGGGGGGACACATGCTTGATCTAGCTTTTATCTTGGAGTATTGGTGCCATGATCTGGTAATGGGGGATATAGTTATAGAACCCTTGACATGGTCAGATCACTCCCTGATTCAATTGGATTTCCTGACATCTGCTCCACCCTGCAGGGAGGCGGGACCGACTAGGTGGTTCCGCCCCAGGTGACTAATGGACCCGATTGGGTTTCTGAGGGAGCTTGGGGAGATTCCTGATTCCCTGACCCACAACTCGGCTGAGTCCCTGGTGGCGGCATGGAACAATGCAGCCGCTGGGGCCCTGGAACAGGTTGTACCTTTGCAAACTCTCACTGTGCGCAGACTCCGGAAGTCTCCTTGGTTCACTGAGGACTCCGGGGGATGAACCATCGGAGGAGACTTCTAGAGAGCTGCTGGAACAAAGGGAAATCTGAATCTGTCCGAACAGTATTAGGAGCTCATATTGAGACCTATTTAGTGGTGATGAAAGCAGCAAAGCGTTCTTACTATGCCGTTCTTATCGCGTCCGCAGACTGTCACCCAGCTGCCCTGTTTAGGGTGACTCGTGCCCTTCTGAGACCAGCAGAGGCCGCGGAGCTCTTGCAGTGTAGAGCTGAGGAATTTGTCCAGTTCTTGTCAGACAAAATCGCTCAGATTCGGTCAGACCTTGATTCCAGCTGGACAGAATCCATTGAAATGACAGGGGCGGGTCTTAGTCCTGTTATCTGGGAAGAGTTTGTCCCTGTGACCCCTGATGATGTGGACAAGGTCGTGAGTTCAGTGAGTGCCACCACTTGTTTATTGGACCCATGTCCCTCTTGGCTGGTTTCGGCTGGCCGGGAGGTGACACGCAGCTGGCTCCAGGTGGTTATAAATGCTTCTTTGAGAGAGGGGTCCTTCCCGCCAGCCTTGAAAGAGGCGGTGGTGAGGCTCCTCCTCAAGAAGCCTTCCCTGGACCCAGCTGTTTTGAACAACTTTCGTACAGTCTCCAACCTTCCCTTCTTGGGGAAGATTGTTGAAGGTAATGGCCTCTCAGCTCCTGCATGCCTTGAAGGAAGCTGATTATCTAGATCCTTTGCAATCTGCTTTCAGGCCCGGGTACAGCACCGAAACGGCATTGGTCGTGCTAGTGGATGCTCTCTGGCGTGCCTGGGATAGGGGATTTTCCTCTATCCTGGTCCTTCTTGACCTCTCGGCGGCTTTCGATACCATCGACCATGGTATCCTTCTGGGGCAGCTTAGGGGGTTGGGAGTGGGAGGCACCGTGTTGCGGTGGTTCTCCTCCTACCTCTTGGGCCATACCCAGTCAGTGTTGGTGGGGGGGACAGAGATGGAGTTCCCCTTTGGGGTGAAGAGAGGCGGGGTATAAATCTAATAAATAAATAAATAAATAAATCGAACCCAAGAGCCCTGCCCTGTGGGTTTCCTCAGGGCTTGGTTCTCTCCCCTCTCCTATTCAACATATACATGAAACCGCTGGGTGAGATCATCCAACGACATGGGGTCAGGTATCATCAGTACGCTGATGATACCCAGTTATACATTTCTGCCCCTGATCAAATTAGTGATGCCGCTGAGGTGATGTCCCAGTGTCTGGAGGATGTAAAGGTCTGGATGGGGACCAATAGGCTCAGTCTCAACCCTGACAAGACCGAGTGGCTGTGGGTATTGCCCTCCCGGGGTCCAGTTGATGAACCATTTCTTATGCTGGGGGAGATAAATTGCTCCCTTCAGAATGGGTGCGCAATTTGGGGATACTCCTGGATCCGCAGCTTCAATTGGATCACCATCTTTTAGCTGTGGCCAGGGGTGCCTATGTGCAGGTTCACCTGCTGCACCAATTGTGCTCCTTCCTGGACCGGGAGGCTCTTCTTACGGTCACTCATGCCCTTGTCACCTCTCGTTTGGACTACTGTAATGTGCTCTACATGGGGATGCCCTTGAAGAACACTCAGAGACTTCAACTGGTTCAGAGTGCAGCCGCGTGAGTGATTGTGGGTGCACCTCGGTACACCCATATAACACCCATCCTCCGTGAGTTGCATTGGCTGCCAATGCTCTTCCGGATACAATTCAAGGTGCTAGTAACAACATTTAAAACCCTAAATGCCTTAGGAGCAGGGTACCTTTGAGAACGCTTCCTGCTACCTTATGCCTCCCAGTGCCCAGTTAGGTCCCACAGAGAGGGCCTGCTACGAGTCCCGTCAGCTCGACAGTCGGCTGGCGGGCCCATGGGCTAAAGCCTTCTCTGTGGGAGCGCCGACCCTCTGGAACCAGCTCCCTGTAGAAATTAGGACCACCCCCACCTTGTTGGCCTTCCGCAAGGCTACAAAGACCTGGCTTTGTCAGAGAGCCTGCGCCCCCACCTTTGAAGATTATTGAATGTTGTATGAATGGTTGGATGATTGAGTTTCATTTTAAATTGTAAATCACTGTTTTTTTTTAATTGTTGTCAGCCGTCTCGAGTTCCCCTTGACCGGGGAAATGAGGCGAGGTATAAATAGAATTAATTAATTAATTAAATAAATAAATAAATAAAAAATAAATAAATAAATAAATAAATAAATAAAAGGAATCTGTAGGACAGGGTTGTCAAACCCGATCGCATCAGGGACTGTATCGTGACATATCTGGATGTTTTTTGCCTTTGCGGAGCTCGGCTGGGCATGGCCTGCAACACGGGCCATATCTGGCCTGCAAGCCACCAGTTTGACGGGCCTGCTGTAGGAGATAGAAAGAAGCTATGGATCTGGCTACCACAAAAAGGAGTGTCTTTGAAATTAGCTGCTACTTGTACTAGATGTTTGCCAAGAGAACATAACCTTTTTTTTTTCTCGGCTAAGATTCATCTTCACATTCTACTTACCATCACAGGAAGGTATCTTAATGGTTTAATAATTGCACCTCTTTCTCTACCTCAGCCTCTATGGAGACAGTTCAAATTTTTTTGCTATTAAATTGGTCCTTTCTCTCTTCTTACACAAATTGTGCCATAGAATTTAAGAGGCCTCAGTGATGATGCTGGAGAAGTATCTACCCAGTTAATACAGACTGCTTGAATCTGCTATTGAACATCCTCCATGTCAAAAGGACTAAACATGCTACAGGAAAGGCACACTTCCTAGTTCTCATAGGGTGCAATTGTTTAAGAAAAGGCACTAGGAGCATGCCCACCCTATCTGATCTGGTAGGATGAGTAGATGTACTTTGGGAGAGATGGTCCCACATATTACCTGCGTTAATGTTTTGTATCATCAAATTAAGATGATGTAACAGAGCAGAAACGTAACAAATACTCACGCCTAGGTTTAAAAAGAAAGACTCAGTATATTTTTATTTCTTTACACAGAGCAAAAACTAACAGTCAAATACAGTAGCAAACCACAGTCTCAAACGCAACGTTTCAACAACCCAACCACCAAACTGCTACTTTTCAACTGCAGTCTTTTATCACCTTACTAATTATCACTTTTTCAGCCACTCCCAGTATTAACACAATCACAGTTAACACATGGCTTACTTGTCTTAAAGCTATCAAACACATTTTATATTTACCTGACACAACCTATCTTAGGATAAACTAGAATCCTAACAACCTGCTTTTATAAGTAATTCAAGGAAGCAAAGAATGCTAATAATTCTCAAGGTCACCACCTTTTTGTACTGCCGAAACCCAGAAACAATTAACTCAGAAACAGTTTTTAGGCTCTTGAACTTGGAATGTGCATTCAAAGGAAGAGAGATGTAAAAAGAGAGCCAAGATAGTTGTAACTCATTAATATAATAAATCTAAACAAAAGTTTCCATCTAGAACAATCTCTTCCAGTCAGTCTGATTCTGACACTAGAGGGGTTGATAAAGAGATCATTTAGTTAAAACTTTGAAAATTGTAAAATAATAAAATAGAATTTATCGTGAATTGGTTATGCGTAAATCTTTTCAGACTACCATTACCTCATTGCTTGGATAGCTTCCTTAACAATTTATGGAAAGAGCATTGTGGCTAATTTGCACTTTAGCAAATTCAATAAATATTTGATGATGTGCTGATAAATAACTTGATAAGGTAATGTCTGTAGGATGTGAAAATTGAGTACACTGCATTCAGAAAGTATTCAGATCCACTTCACTTTTGTCAGTTTTGTTATGCTGCAGTCTGATTCTCCCATCCCATTTACATTCACAAACAGAATTTTAGAAATGTCTTTAAATTTATTAAAAAACTGACATATCATATTGGCATAAGTATTCAGTCCTTTCACTCAGTAATTTGTTGCTTTGGCAGTAATTTACCCTAACCCTTGAGTCTTTTGGAGTATGACGCAATTGGGGAATTTTCTGCCATACTTCCCTGCAAATCCTCTCAAACTCAGTCAGGTTTCTAAGACATTCACAGTTGTCCCCAGGCCTGCGTTATCTTGGCTGTGTTCTTAGGTTCAGAAATTTTATTGTTGCCTTCCCCAGATCTGTGCCTTGCAATAATCCTATTTCTGCAGGCAAGTCCTTCGACCTCATGGCATTTGCTCTCCTACAGTATGCATTGTCAGCTGTGAGGCCTTCTATGTGCCCTTCCAAATCATGTCCAATCAATTTAATTTACCACAGGTCGACTCCAATCAAGGTATAGAAACATGTCAGCAATTATCAAGAGAAACGAGAGGCACCAGAACTAAATTGAATGTGTTGTTGCACAGGTTTTAATACTTATGCCAATGTGGTATTTCAATTTTTCCTTTTTAATAAATTTACAGACATGTCTAAAATTCTGTTTTTGCCCCAGAAGGGCCTACTACCCTGGTCACCGTTGGGTCCAAGCACAGTGCGCTCTCGCACCACCACACCGGTTCCTGTGACTGCTCAACTTCCCCACCCAGCCCATCCATCACAGATTAAAGGTGCCTTTGATGGGGACCCAGATAAGCTGGCATTCTTCCTGAACCAGGTGTGGGCTCACATCGACTATGGCCCTGACTACGTCAACGATCAAGCCATGGTATGGGCCATAACGGCTTGCTTAGAAAGGGAAGCAGCTGAATGGGTGACCCAACTCCATGACAAAGATCCACCAGAGCTTTCTACAAGAGCTAAGGGCCAGATTCGAGGATGAGTCCCAAACCCAGCAAGATGAAGCCAAAATCTGTGAAATTAAACAGAAGGGTCGCCCTGTTAGGAGTATGTCAGAGAGTTCAGAAGAATGGCTGAGGAGTTGTGACACTGGCCAGAAGGACTCCTGGTCTATTTTTTTCAAAGAAGAGTTGGATCCAGAGCTGTTTCACACATGCTTCTCCCGAGGAGTCCCTAACCGCATCCACAAGTGGCACCGAATGGTGGTGGCCATGGACCTCAAACTCAACCGGCACAAGAAACGCAGTTCTGCCGAAAAGAAATCAAGGAACCAGACCGAGAAGTGCTAGCCAAACCGAAAAAGCCATCACGCAAAGTAGCCAAAAGTGGAATGTTTGCCCACCAAGCCATGGAGGTCTCCCCTTCCCCCCAGCGAGGATGAGGGAAATTTGGCCCAGGGACTCCGAGTGCCCGTGGCCTACAACAGCGACGATGAGGGTGAAGATGACCCGATGATAAATGAAGCCATCCAGCCCTTCGCCATCCCATCAAAATAAATAGTGCCCAAGACAGGGACAAAGGAGAAAGTGGAAGCCATCATAGACACAGGCTGCACCCACTGCTCGATCAGTCTGCCCATGGTCCTAAATCTAGGGATCATGATGACAATGATGACCCGACTCATACAATTCAAGCAGGTCAATGGATCACTGGTAGGAGGAGCTCCTGCCACAATCCTCACCGAACGTGTCAGACTAGAGATGAGCAGGCACTGGGAACTCATCTGCTTCATAGTGGCGCCAAAAATGATGGAAGTGGTAATTCTAGGATTGGCATGGCTAGACAAATGGGGCCCCACCATCTGATGGGAAGGCGGCGACTGAAAGCTAAGACTGGGAGTATTTCCCCCAGCACTGCTACCGGGGAAACTGCCCAACGGCTAAATGTCAGTAAGCAAAATGACAAAGTGAAGACCACATCTGAGCAGCCTCCCAGGGACGACCTAAATTCCCAAAGAGTACCGGGACCTAGCAGGCATCTTCAGTGAAGAAGAATGCAACCCACTAAAACCCCCACCGCCTGTACCATTGAATTTGTCCCTGGGGCAAAACTACCCAAGCCAAAAATGTATTCCATGACCCCAAAAGAAATGAGAGAGCTAAGGGAGTATATTGATACGACATTGTTCAATGTTGAAATGAAACTTGTGATTTTAATCAATTAACCTTTTTTTTAAAAAAGAAAAAAAAAATCTTAGACTTCAGGTTATACATGAGGAGGCTGCAATACTTAGTACAATGGAAGGGATACCTGCTCTCCGAAGCTACATGGGTAAAAAGCTGGGATGTAAAAACAGAGAGACTAGTCAAACAGTTTCACGAGCAGTATCCTCAGAAGCCAAGGGGACCTCCGGGGGTGGGAAAGAGGCGGTTAGTTTGCACACTGAGTTTACCCCATTTCTTTTCTTTTCTAGGAGCTTCTCATTAATTAAGGGGGTCTGATTGTCCAGCCTGAAGTGAATCTGGCTGAGGCCATCTTGGAGGCTTCAGGGTTGCCACACAACAGAGGGAGGGGGGAATTAGTTGGATGGGGTTTTGCAACCAAAACAATAAAGTTTTCCTGTGGGAAACAAGGACATTCTCACGGGTGGCTGGCCAGAGGAGGAGTGAAGTAACCAAGCAATAGGCCAGCACCTGGACTGGACAGCATGACCAGTGACTTGGGGGAAAGGGGAAACTTACTTTTAATTAGGTGAAAGCCGCGGGAACTTTCAGAGTCGGCTTTCACCAGTTGTGCCCATATGATGTATCCAATACATTCTTCTTTGAGGAATTTGCCTGCCTCAGAGTTCTGCTTTCTATGGGTGCATTACTTGGAACGTTGACAGCTGCAGCATAACAAAATTGACAGAAGTAAAGGGGGTCCGAATACTTTCTGAATGCACTGCATGTCAGGGTCCTTTTTGTGAACTTTAGCTTGGCATTTCAACACATTATGGGGTACCAAGTGTAGACTGATGAGAGAAAAAAATGAATTTCAACAACTGTAGAATCGGGCTGCAGCGTAACAAAATTGACAGAAGTAAAGGGGGTCTGAATACTTTCTGAATGCACTCTGTATAGTGTAGCTGTTTCTCAATCATACTCAGAGTGCCCACTTATGACTTCCCAACAAACTGGAGACAGATATCAGATAGGATGCCACAAATATAAGCCCCGTGTATATTTTTAATAAGGACTTGGATAAAATGGTTGTTTTAAATAGGGGGAGTGACATTTCATGCTTTTGCAATAAAGAAGCAAAAGCATACCCACGGTACCGATATTAGCTTTTGTATCCTTTTCTAACTTACACTGAGGTTTTTTTGCTTTTAAAATAACATACTCCCCAGAATAATTGTGTCTGTAGTTAATCGACTAGCGACCCTCTTTATAGCAAGTTGCCTCCTCCTTGGGAAGGAGGAGACTGAGGTCCACCTGAAGAGGCACGCTGAGGAATTGGCAGATTTTCTGGAAGATAAAATTGCTCATTGTTTGATGGATGATGCTATATAAAATAAAAAACAATAAAACTTTTTTAAAAAATCGCTCAACTTGGTTCCCAGTTAGAGGCTGGTGTGGTTGCTGGTCTGCTGGAGGCCCCGGGGCACGTTCTTGCCCTGTTATCTGGGCAAACTATCCAGTTTGACCCTTTTGCTCCCGAGGAAGTGGACAAGATCATAGGGGAGTATGCATGCAAGCACCTGTGTTTTAGACTCATGTCCCTCCTGGCTTGTGAAAGCTTCCCAGGAGGTCACAGGTGGGTGGACTCTGGCAGTGATTAACGCTTCCCTACAGGAGTGGGTAGCGCCCTAGCACTTTAAGGAGGCTGTGGTCCGCCCTCTCAAGAAGCCATAGCTGGATTTCACCCTGTTGGATAATTTCTGACCTGTCTCCAATCTTCCCTTTTGTGGGAAGGTGGTTGCATGGCAGCTCCATAGGTTTCTGGATGAAACGGATTATCTAGACCCCTACCAGTCAGGATTTAGACCAGGATATGGGTCAAAAATGGAATTGGCCGCATTTTTTTATTTTCTCTGGTGGGAGCAGGATGGGGCTAGTGCTTCCATCCTTGCTCTACCTGACCTCTCGGTGGTTTTTGATACCCTTGACCATGGTATCCTTCTGGAGGATTGGGAATGGGGGGTGCTGTGCTACCCTGGTCTACTTCCTTCCTCTGTAGCCTCTCAGTCAGTATTAGTAGGAGATGAGAGAACCAGCCTGCACCTACTGCTTTGAGGGATCCCACAGGGCTTGTGTCATGGTCCCATTGGAACCCGGGTCTGAAGAGGAGGAGGAGATGGAGCCGGGGCCAACGGAGGGGGTGGGCATAGCCCCTATGGCCTATGAGGTATGAATGAGGCAGTCCTAGGTCCCTCAGGCCTTGAAAGAGAAGGCAGGGTGGAAGATAAGGTGCAGGCAGACTGAGGAAGGGGGGAGGAGATGGAAAGGGCAGGTAGCAGAGCAGAGGAGCAGCGGACCTTCGGAGACAAGCAAATTCTTCCTCTGCCTGATCCCCGAGTGTGAAGAATGGAGAGAAGGTAGAGTCAGCGCAGGGTGACCCGACTACTCAGGAGGAGGGCGCCCTGCTGCTTCTCACAAGGATCAACTGGAGAGAAGCCTCTTGTTGGGAACAATAGTTGTATTTCGCGGCAACACTCTCCACGGCTTTTAGAAGAACTTTGCTCTAGAATCCTTTATGGTGTTGAGTGAGGTTTGATTCTTTGTTTTGACATCGGTGGACTTCCACTGCCAGGAGGTTGCATAAAGCATGTGTAGGCACTTGGGTTCGAGCCTTGTTCTTGGACTACAGACTGGGAATTGCTGGATTGTGAGGATTTTGGTGGATGGTGGTTGAATAAATGCTGACAAGCTTTTTCATAGCACGTGTTGCTTGCGCACCAACCCTGGGTCATAACAGCTCGGTACTCTCTCCGCTTGAATTTAACATTTACATGAAACCGTTGGGAGAGATCATTCATCATCATTTATTTATTTATTTATTAGATTTATACCCCGCCTCTCTTCACCCCAAAGGGGAACTCATGGACTGAGATATCATCAATATGCTGATGATACTCAGCTGTATGTCTCAGTCTGCAGTGAGTTAAGCAATGCTGTGACTTCCCTCTTACAGTGCCTGGAGGCTGTTAGGTGCTGAATGGGGAGCAACGGGTTGAAACTGAACCCTGGAAAGACATAGAGGTTCTGGGTTCGGAGTTCTCTGGCCATGGAGAATTGCCACCTTTGGTCTTAGATGGGGTGGCACTGCCCCAAACAGACCCTGTGCGTAATCTGGGGGTTCTCCTGGACTTGCAACTCCTGCTTGAAGTCATGATCAAGAGAGTCTTTAGGCAACTGCGGGTTGTGCAATAGTTACACCCTTTCCTGGACCAATAATCCCTCCTCATGGTCACTCATGCCCTAGTCACCTCTCCTTTTGACTATTGCAACTTGCTCTACATGGGCTTGCCTCTGAAGCTCCAATTGTGCAAAATGCAGTGGCCCGCATGGTTTTGTGCAGACCTCAGTGTACACATGTATCACCTCTCCTGCAAAAACTGCATTGGTTGCCAATTTGCTTCCGGGTACAATTCAAGGTGCTGCTTGTCACCTTTAAAGCCCTTCATGGCTTGGGACCAGTTTATCTGAGGGACCATCTCTTGCCGATCACATCTACCCAACCCACTAGAGCAGGGAGGCAAGGCATGTTGCAGTTCCCATCTCTTAGGGGGATACATCTGGCGGGACCCAGAAGAAGGGCCTCCTCTGTGATGGCTCCTTCTCTCTTGAACATCATTCCACCAGAGACTGGCCCCCATTCTAACACTCTTTCGGAAGGCACTGAACACCTGGTTATGCCAGGGGGCCTGGGAAATCCAGAGTGGGATGGGGCCCATTAAAGAGCTTGTATGAATGTGTATTGTCACCGGGGATGGGGGGGGGATTATTTTTTATTTATTTATTTATTTGATTTATATCCCGCCTCTCTTCACCCAAAAG
>JANHGC010000164.1:0-14118 GCA_027560395.1 Boaedon fuliginosus | reverse complement strand
ACCCGGAAGACCACTGGCAACCAATGCAGCTCACGGAGGATCGGTGTCACATGGGAATACCTAGATCTTCCCATAATTTGTGCTTGGTGTAAATTTGTGCTTGGTGTAAAGTGGTTTCAGTGCTCCTCGAAAACACACAATTTAATTAAAGCTATAGGCAAGAAGAGGTGGAGTGTATTTTTTATTTGAAGATTTATAAACGTTACATAAAAAACTCAATACAATGTGTAGTATAACAAAAGAATAAAAGCAAAAGCCATCAGTATAATCAGAATAAAGAAATCATTAATAATCATACTAAGGGCAATCAGGATTCATCAAGATTTTTATGACAAACCAGGTTGCACAGAATGGTCCTTTACTGTTATTTATTTGACAATAAGGTAAGGGTAAGTGTTCCCCTCGCACTTATGTGCTAGTCAGTTCCTGACTCTGGGGGGGAGGGTGCTCATCTCCGTTTCAAAGCCGAAGAGCCAGCACTGTCTGAAGACATCTCTGTGGTCATGTGGCCAACATGACTATACGCCGAAGGTGTATGGAATGCTGTTACTTTCCCACCAAAGGTGGTCCCTATCTTTCTACTTGCATTTTTACATACTTTTGAACTGCTAGGTTGGCAGAAGTGGGATAAGTAATAGGAGCTCACTCCGTTACATGGCACTAGGGTTTCGAACCGCCAGACTGCCGACCTTCCTGATCAACAAGCTCAGCATCTTACCCACTGAGCCACCGCATCCCTATTTATATCAAATATCAAATATTTGACAATATTTGGTGCCAAACTAACAATATTACAACAATGAACAAATATCAAAACTTAAAATGCATCTCTTTGGCCAATCCCATAATATCTGTGCATATAATTGTAAAGATTTCAATTCAAGTTCTTTCGACTCTGTCCACCAAATCTATTCGCTATTTTCAGCACATATAGCTCATATCAAATGAAATATTGTACACATCATATCTTGTTTGTCTGATGGTTTAATTTGTTCCTTTAGTTTAAATTGCATATTACAAGATAAGTTAATGGTCTGAGCCATAGATAGCACTGAATCTTGGAATTTCCCCATCTTTGCTTGCAGAAAAATCAGTTTGATTTTAGTGTTGTACAAATGAGTCTTATGGAAGTGTATACTCCTGGTGATGGACAGTGTTGAGATTTACAAGCCCTTTCACTACTACAAGGTAATGAACCGTGAAGGGGACCTCCCTGCTTAGGATAAGCCAAAACACAAAAACCTTTATCTTCAATCAACAGCTGATCAGGGGGAAAATATTTTTCCTAGCAAGGTTTAAATTAATTTTCATGGGAGTGAATTTTTTTTTATGAAGCCACACTGTAGCAGCAAGTGGAAGACATTTTCTAGAAAAAATAATTTCTTCTGGGAAAATAAAGATTTAGCTTTAGATTTTCCATGTTGCAATTTTCTCTCTAAATATCAGCAGCCTTCCCCATTGCAGTTAGGCCTCTGAAAAAATTATAATGTCACCCATTTTTTATAAAGGACTGAAAAGATGGGTGACTATCAAGGAAAGTACCGGTATGTAGTCTCTCAGATACAAAGATCTCCATATTTTATGGAGAATTCTAGGGCTGAGGTTGGAGCTGAACCTGGTTTCTTTGGTGCCAGTCCAGCACCTTAACTAAAACCCACACCATTTCTCATGCCTGTGCTATGGCGATTCAAGCAGCTACTTAGATTTAGTTAATATACACAGAGATTTGTTATTTTAGATTGCACCTAAATTTCTGCCCTAAATTTGCCCTAAATTTCCCAGAGAATGGTTTCTATCAAATAGTAAACTTCAGAAGCCTTTTTCCTCTGCTGTTTCCACAGCAGGATAAATTAAGGGAGGGAGGAAGTGGAGAGAGAGAGAGAGAAAGTGAGAGCTAGAGAGAGAGGGAGTGAGTGAGAGTTGTGCAGAGCCTATAGAAAGAAACATAAACTGTGTGAACTTCCAGGCCACGTGAAAAAGAGCTTGATCACATTGTATGTGTTTCCTTTTCTTGCTTTTCAAAAACTTAACAGTAGAATCATTCAGGCTTACATAACTAATTGAAGTGTGTATGGATTGGATGTGGCTAAATTAATTACTGTCAATTCACAGTATTCTATAATTCAGAAGATAGAACAAGACTCACAAAATCATAAAAACTTCAGATATGATTTGCATTATTGAAAAATTTAATAAAGTAGAACATATCCACTGCTCCTCAAACAATTAGTTCCCCTTGACCGGGGAAATGAGGCGGGGTATAAATATGAATAAATAAATAAATTAAACTTCTTAGCGTCTCACAATTATTTCAGCTGATAGAAATTGCGTAGAAAAACTCTGTAAGGTAGTAGGTTATCTATCCCTGAGACTTATATCCTCTTTTATATGATCAACAAATAAGACTATTATATCATCCGATTTGGTCTTCCACAGTGAACACTAATATGCTGAATTATTATTTATTTGTTCTTTAACCCTACAAAAATCCTATCAGATTTTGTGATAATAGTTTTCCTACCATAGCTAAAGTAGCATAGGCAATAATCTGCATAACACATAATTAAGCCAAGTTAAAAACAGAATGTCAAACCAAATCATTAACCCAGATTCAACATATTTTGGGGCTGAGTGAGTGATGGAAGAATAAAAGTTAGCAACTATTTCCTTGTCTTATGTTGGCTTAAAAAATATACCATTGTATGGTATATTTTATTCTTTATAACCCAAGAATCCCTAGACATGATTCAGTAAGATCATGTTGTCGTCTCTATTTAACTTTAAAAAAAGGAAAAAAAGGAAAAAGAAATCAACCCTTTGTTGAAAGAAGAAAAGGAAGAATGCTTGAGGTCCTTTTAAAAGTGGGCCAGCAACCTGGTAACTTGTCAAAATGTTCATAAAGGGAAATAACCAGTGATCAGAAGGGAGAGGGCATTCTCCTCAGAGTACCCTGTGGCCAGTTTATTTATTTAAAAGATTTGAATTAAGGTTTGCTTCAGAAGCAGTCCTTCCTATGCATCGGAAGCAGATCCCTCAGAAACATTGATGGCTTCCCCTGTGATTGCTGCAGGCTGATCTCTTGCCCTCCTGGCTTTCTTTGCTTTCCTGCTGATGAAAGAATGAGGACATCTATACCTGGGCTGCAAAAATAAAGGTGACCTCTAGATGATAGCCAAAAAATATTTCATAGCCATTTAGTGGTCCTCTGACTTATTGCAGAAATGAGGAGATGAGTGGAGACTTTCAGAGAAGTCTTCATTCATTGGCTGGAGTTGGGGTCTCTCACCTGGCAGAGCCCATCTTAGGGAGTTGCCTCGGGGTCACCTTGGCCCTGACCCACAGACATACATAGAGACAAACTATGCCTAAAAGAAAAAATATTGTTCTGATTTTCTCTTGGAGACTGAAGGCTACATAGTTGTCATTTCTTTCTGTCTGATTATTTTCCCCCTAAAAATACTTGGCTCCTGTAATGGGAACTATACAGAATCCAAATGAGCAGAAAGATTTTTTTTTTAAATGCTGTGTCACCATTTCCTGTGACCCACAGCACAGATTTTTCTCCCACAATTTTCCATCTTAGTCAAAGCACAAATGAAATGCACAAAAGTACAAATGGCATGAAATATACTGCATATAACACTCACTTTCTCCTTTAATTATTTATTTTTGTGTACATTTCTTAAATAGTTTCTGCAATTTCCACACAAATATCCCCACACATGTATTCCTCCCCCACATTAAATCAGAGGTGATGAATTTTTATTTGGGAAATATATTGCCAAAATTTAAACTAACCAGTCTCAACATTTCTACATGTTAACTCTGTTTATCATTCACACATTCATAAAATAATTTCCTCCTACACATACAGAGCAGCATGTTCATATTTTCTCAGCATTGTCACTTGTGTGAGTCTTAAACTGCCTGTTTTAGATCATTCTAATGCAAATGGAAAACAATTTTGGCAGCACTGCTAATGAACTTTCCAAAAAATTATTCATATGGGAAACAAATAAAAACCCTAAAATATGACTCATTTAGCATTACAAAAAAGTTTTTTCTTGTATAGTCACCAAAGAGGCTATCTTTCTCAGCCGGTAGAAAGACCCTGACCAAGCTTAATACAGGAGTGGATCACCTTTCAAATATTATCAACCTGAATGAAAATTGATAGGAAAAATTATTGATGGGGAATAAATTAAAAAAAATTATACAAGCAAGAAAGGGAAGAAAGTTCAACCTCCCTCTGTTTAGTCAAGGCTGAAAGGAAAAGCGGACTAATGGTTCATTTGGTCCATGATCCATTTCAAGATGACAAGATGATGATATTGAGGGTTGCTGAAGCTATGCATTTATGCAGAGTTACTTCTAAGTGAAAGTGTAATAGAGTTCCATGTTTCGCTTTAAACCAAAATATCTAGTAGAGGGGTAGATCACCCCTGGCCGACGAGCCACATCATTTCCCCCACTTCCATTATTTGACAAATGTCATCTTGCAATATTTTTGTTAGCATTAAGTTAGGTAAGGGAAGCTTTTTGATGCTTGGAAGCTGCACAGAATATATTTGGTAAAGATGAAGGCAACAACCTTCATGGGCAGGGGGATAGCGCAAAGCCAGAAACCAAGCTGTTTACATATATACATTTATACACTAAGTAATAGGGGCTTGATGCTTTTTAAAGCCTATTTTATTGATTATGCCATTACTTGTTTTGTGCATTTCTTGCTTCAAAATAATGAGAAATGCTACCATTGACTTCAGCCACTGTGTTGGAGGTGGCTCTAAAGATTATTTTTTTTAAAAAAAAGTTGTTCTGGGAAGCTGATCACAGCTCTGTGTCCTCAGGGCACTCAGTTATGCATTAAGCTGTAATCAGATTCTTATCCCAGTAAGAAAATATCAAATTTGCCTTTTAACAAACAAAGCAAACACTTTCTCTTTGAGCAGCTTTCTTCCATGGAATAGTATCCAGGTATAATTCAACACGTCAGCTAATCCTGTAAGACAGAGATAAGCAACCTCAGGCCCCAGGCCTGCATTGTGGTCCCCTAAAATATTTAGGTTGATCCCAGAAATGCTAAAAGCTATTGTTAAAATGTAAGCTTTTTGCCCCTGAAATCTTTATTTTTGAATCGGTGGTATGACTTGCCTCCAGAAGTTGTGGGTGCTCAAACTTTGGAGGCTTTAAGAAGACATTGGACAGCCATTTGTCTGAAATGGTACAGGGTTTCCTGCTTGAGGAGAGGGTTGGACTAGAAGACCTCCAAGGTCCCTTCCAACTTCGTTATTCTGTTCTAGATTATAACAACAGAATCTTAAAAGCCTATCTTACATAAAAAAAAATCAAGGCAAAATGATTTTGAGTTTCTTTCTCATATTTTAATCTTTCCATTTTTTCCAGGGCTGAATTATGTTTTTTTTTTCCTTAACCGTTCATTCATTCCTCAAGAATGCTGCTGTAGATAAATATATATATTTAGATGAAGAATATCTAGCTCACAAGTAATCATCTTAACCTATGATGTCAGTCCCCTCTGCTGAAACAAATTGACACATATATAACCACATCACCATAACTATGAACTACAACACTTCTCCATAGTTAATTTAGGTTAGTAAGTGTTTAACATTAAAATAAATATTTTTTTCAAGACAACTGTGCTTAATGTTGACATTGTAAGGAAACAAATCTTTTTATTAAATATTTTAATAAGAATCTTTACAAAGTTTTAAAGCGATTAGATGAAATTCAACTTATATTTTAAAAGGAAAATAAAAACCAATACAAATTAATATAAAGGAAAAAAGACATGGAGAAAACTAAAAATGCAAAAAAGTAAAAGAAGTAAAAGAAGACTAGAAAAGAAAGCAAAAAGATACAGCTTCCAATCTTCTTTACAGCAGTTATGAGTATAATTAAATTACTTTATGATTACAATATAAGTATCTTTACTTTTCCTCGTTTATGCAAAAAGTTCCTAAGGGGTTTCCAATTTCAGTAAACTTGGCTGTCCCTTCTCTGACTAGAGTCAATTTAGCCCTTTAGGGTAGTTTCACCATCATTACCAACCATTCCTCCATTGAGTGTAGTGCTGAATCTTTCCACCTTTATACGTTCAACAATCCTGCTACAGTTATCATGTAAAAAAACAAAACAAAATTCCATGAATTAAAATTTAGTTTTTAATGTAGCAAAGGCAGGAAATTCAGAGAGTCATTAAAATTTTAGAATTGGAAGGGATCACAGGATGTAGCCGAACCTCTACAATGTGCAGGAAAAACCAAATCACCGTTCATGGTGGCTGTTGAGACTCATCTTAAAAATTTCTATAGAAGGAGAAGCTACAACCTGCATAGTAGGTTGCAAAATTATTATTATAAAATATCTTAATGGAATCTCGTTGAACTAACATTTATTTATTAAATGATTTTTAGATTTCACTTTTTCTTTTGAAGGACCGTAAGCTGTTTTTTTAAAATAGCAACCTGTACTTGAAACAATTTTAGTTCGTAAAAAACCAATGTTTTAGAAACTGATGGCAGTTCTGCATAACAGCCTCTTATCTCATGCCCATGTATGATTAGACAGTCATGGTAGGAATATAGAGTAAATTTTGTCCTAAGAACTCATCAATCATATTTCTATCACAGGCGGCATGGTGAAGGCTGTTTTACTGTACTGTATAGGCATGGCTGACTAGCAGAAATCTGAGTGGTTTATTTCAGAAAAACGTATTGCAGGGAAGATACCACACTTCACTGGAGATTCTCTTTGTTCTAGAAACATTATATATTGCTTTATTCCAGAGTCTGATGCTTTAATGTTGAAAGAAGGAGTGGGAGAAATCCTTTCATTCTGTGCACGCTGCTTATGCTATGTTCTATGTAGCATCTACTTCTTGGATTTCATTATTATGTAATAGCCATGGGCTCACATTCTTTGCTAGGGGCAATGCTGTAGAAGTAGAGAGCATTTATGCAGTAGTTGGGCACACAAATCCTATTATTCATTAACAGGATTACCATAAGGAAAAGCCAGGCCACCACATTGACTATTACCCTGCAAAGCAATTTTAAACCATAATTCCACACAAATACTGTATTGTTAATTATCAGTAACTGATCTTTTTATTTTTATTTCAGAAACATTTCCTTTGCTACATCTTGATTTGCATCAAAAGCCACTTCTTGTCCTTTTTCCCTACAAAAAGGGGGAAGGATCAAAAGAGAGATCTTTAAAATGCAACCCTGTGTATTTATTCCAGAGCTTCGCATATATGGGTCTCACAGACAACCTTATAGATTCAGCCTTTGATCAGTTCCTCTTTCTAAATATTTCTGAATTGAAGTTAGATTTCAATAGCAAGTCTTCTACCTATTTAGGTCACCATAGTGCCAATTAGTAGAATATTGACCTTACCATAAATATATCTTCAATATTAGGCTTGCTTACATCTTATGCAGCATCTAATGCAGATTATATTGTCTTATTTCCATGTTGGCCAAAGATTTATCTGGATTTTTAAAATTATTTATTATACTGCCAACACTCAGGCTTGATTTTTGTTATTGTTGTTAGCTGGCAAATAAAATAAAATTAGTGGGTCTGAGTTTATCACAATGCTACATTCATAAGAACATATTCAAT
Organism: Boaedon fuliginosus; assembly: GCA_027560395.1. Taxonomy (NCBI): domain Eukaryota; kingdom Metazoa; phylum Chordata; class Lepidosauria; order Squamata; family Lamprophiidae; genus Boaedon; species Boaedon fuliginosus. The sequence goes on along the minus strand of JANHGC010000164.1, from coordinate 6,465 downwards.
TGCATTAAGCAGGAAGTGGGAATATTTAACAATATTGGGGGAATGCCAGAAAGGGATTTGCTGACCCAGCCAACTAACCCTGGCAAGGGTTATACTTAATCTAAAACTAAGTCAGTCATGCACAGAGTTATAATAATTCCACCCTGTTATGTCCTTGGCAAGCCCAGACTAAATCAATTAAACTATTTTGCAAACCTGGTCCTCCATAAAAGAGAGCTGAACAGAAAGAAGAACTAAAGAAGCCCCAATAAGCATTTTGCAAAGCAGTGGTAAAATCCTGACAGCTACTGAACGCTCCTGCTGAGTGCGTGCTGACTTCAGGGGAATAAAACTATTGCTTATCTTGCACATCTCTCACAGGCACAATATCTAGCAATGAAATCAAATCAGTAAAGTTCCTCACGTCTAAGTGACTATATACCAATTCCACATGCTCTTCATAACTTCAACTCATCCCACCTGCTATCAAAGTTGAATAGAACTTTGCATGACTTTGCACAGCCATACTGGTGGAGACTGGGCTAGCCCAACCTTGACTTGATCAACAGTAATCTAGATGGAGTGAGTGAGTGAGTCAGTCCTGGGACGGCATAGTGATTCTTAGCAAGGATGTACTCCTTGAAATTCCTATTCTCAGCTTCCCAGAGTCCTGATTTTTACCTGCAACTGTCTCATTGTTTTGCATTTTGGCACCCCAAAACATTTGATATTAGGAATCCTTGTAGAATTACCATATGGTTCTTGGTGACATGACCAAGGATTCCCAGTTCATGTTTTAACAGCAACAATAATTAAAAAATAATTATTCTGCACTTTAATTTTATTGGTAAAATGATGAAATGTGGGAGATAAGCTATTTAGAAAGATGCATTTACTATGGAAAGATAGAAGCTGGAGTGAATTTTCCTAAACTCTAAGTCTTTTTGCAATTGGGTCTTGTGAATAAGTTTTGGATCCTGATAAAATGAAAATAAAATAAAATAAAATAAAATGGGGAGCAGAATAAAACCAGTCTGAAGTCCACCTACACTACTTTTCTTTAGAATTTATGTTTCATCCTCTATTTTATAATGTAAAAATGAAAAATTATGAAAGGAGATGATGGCAAAGTATTTTTGCATTGGACCAAGAAGACTATAGTCATTTCTGTGTAGTCACCAGTAGTTGACTTTTAATACAAGAGATCTTTCACTTTTAATACATGATTCCTCAAAGGCATTCTTCATTCTTTTTTAAAAAAGTACATTCCATCCTGCAATTTTCTATAGTCCAATCTACTTCATTAGTGCTAGCAAGTTCAGAGCAAATCAAAACCACAAAAGGCAAGAATCTGCCAAGAACATATCTCTTCTCTGTGTCATAGAGAGTCTTGACTCTACACAGATGAAGCCCAATGGGACGTGGGTGTGACAGATAATTGGATTGTCATTTCCTAACATCAGGCATTGCTTTTTCTGAAGTGGTTGAGCTGTTTACCAGCAGTCATTCCCCCAACCAAGAGTTCCCCTTGATCAGGGAAGAGAGCCAGGGTATAAATCTAATAAATATATAAATAAATAAACTACACATTTGGAGGACTGAAACTGATTTGCTTTTGATGTCCTGAGTTTAGATTTTGAAACAAGATTTATTAGACTCTAGATGTCCTAACTCTAATACAAAAAAAAATTACAACATAATGATCAGAACAGCTATCTAAATGAAACCAAAATATCAAGACCAACCCTATTAAATAAATAAATAATAAACAAACAAATTATAAAAATAACTTCCTCACTGCATCAAGGAAAAGCAGTTATTTCTATAAGCAATTACTGTGGCAACCTCACAGTGCATTAGTTTTAGGATTAAAACTTAGCCATAAAATAATATGTACAGGAGACCTGGCTGGATGATCAACTGCACCGCAAATAGTGGTGCTTTAGTTATCACAGAAGAGGAACATGGTGTCAGGGTTCCAATTAACATACCCACAGCAAACAAAACTCCAAGGCAGGCAAATTCTTCAAAAAATAGGTTGATTGGATATGTCATATTGGCACAACCTTGTGAAAACCGACTCTGAATATTGCTGTAGTTTTCACCTGATTAAAAGTGAAAGTTTGTCACTTTCTCAAAACAATCAGTCACATGGTCCAATCAGAATGCTGTCCAGTCCCTTCCTTCCAAGCATCTGCAGGAATGTCCTTGGTTCTCACAAGAAAGTATTTCGTTTTGGCTACAACACCCCAACTATCTCTATTCCCCCCTCCCTATCCCTCTTCCCTGGTGTGTCAGCTCTGAAGACTCAAAATGGCCACAGTCAGGCCTGCTTCAGGGTTGATTCATGGGGAAAATGGTGATTTTCCTTTCCTCATAAATGCTGGTTTTGGCAGATCGTTTTTACAAAAATGAATTTGATACTGACACCTGCCCAACATTCTATCAGCCTATGTGACTAGATCACAGAGAAAAAAAATCTTTGAGTTGCACTTGACTCCTGACAACTTTAGTAATGATACCAACCATTACTAAAAACTACTAAATTCCATCATCCATGCCTTTGTCTAATCTCTATTTTAATTCTCAGTGGCTACATTGCATCTATTGTACTGAATTCCAAGGGGTTTAATTAGGTGCTAGTAAAAGAAAATAAACCCATCCAAACTGGGTGATAAAAATTTGACTCTTCACTAAGACTGAAAGTACTCAAAATTGATGTCCTTGAGTTGTATTCTGAGCAAAATGCACAATTGTTTGTCTGAGAATATGTCATTGAAATAAAGAAAACAAGTGTGACTTATACTGGGTTGTAAACATGGGAAATCTCAAGATTACCCAGTTCAACTGTCAGAGTGAGCAGATTTTTACAACAGAAGATAAATGTCTGAAGATTAAATTTTATGACAGGTTAGTTTCACTTCAGGTTTTATAAATAGCATGTAGATTGTTTCAAATTAATCCTATTTCCTTACCAAGGTGATCTTAGTTTCTGAATAGTTTCTTAATAGGCAGCAGGTGAAATATGTTATAGTGTCAATTCCATAAATGAGGATAATCCAGAATGATTATAATTTCTCATCTTTCACAATGTAGGTAACAGCTGTGTGGGCTTCAACTTCCAGAGTTCCTAACACATTAGCGAAGTGTAGACGTTTGCAAAGCACCTACAATGGGAAATGCCCTTCTAAAATCCTGCAAATGTAAACAACCTTGAAATGTAAGTGCTTTATGTTTTAACCTTGTATTTTATTACTAGAAGAGCATGTACTGGACTAAACAGCTGCTTCACATCAGGTTCTGAAGAACTATATTTAAGCCAGGTTTGTTATATAGACCTGGATCTGCCAAAATAACATAAGAAAATATTTGATCAAGCATAAGAATCAATATGTTCTCTCCACATGAATTTGCAGAGAGAGAGGGGGGGACGACAGGGACAGGGACCGGGACAGAGACAAAGAGGTTTCTTACATTTTGAAATATTATTAATTACACTCAGTGTTTTAAAAGTGCCAACATATTGAATAACAAGGCACCAGCCTTCCTAGGCATGGACTTAGACTCTACAGAGATTTTTCTGGAAAATAAAATTGATTGCAGTCTTGTGCCTCTCCCCTTGTATGAAAGTAGTGTATATGTGCTGTTCTGGTATGGTGTGGTTTAACTTTTATATTGTTGTACTTTTAATTGTATTTTTATAAATTTATCGAATTGTATATTGTTTACTGTTGTGAGCCGCCTTGCATTGCCTCTGTTGGGGGAAAAATGGCGAGATATAAATCTAACAACATAATATAAACTAAATAAATATAAATTTATTCATATCCTGGAAGGGGTGAAGAGAGGCGGGGTACAAATCTAATAAATAAATAAATTAAATAAATAAATAAATAAATAAATATGCCCTTCTGCCCAGAAAAGGACAAAGATAAATTGGAATTTTTTTAAACTTTATTTTATTTGTTAACCTCCCCTCTCCCTTTGAGAGAGAGACAGTCTGGGTGATATATGATGTTATCAATATATATAAATATAAAATTAACACTAAAATATTAAAACTAATTTAAAATTATTTTTTAAAATTATAAAACATAACATTATAAAATTTCAGGTAAACAAAATTCCAAGATGAGCATTTAGCCATTGTTAATACTTGTAGAGGGTTTCTCATGAGGTCAGTCAGCCCCAGGGTTGCATAGTCCTCTGTGTCCCTCATGCAAGGCTGCACAGCCAGGTTTTGACCCCTGCTTTGTGGAAGGCCAGGAAAGTGGGAGGCCCTGCCTCACCTCTCAGGGTAAGGTGATCCATATTGCAGGGGCAATGGCAGAATTCTTAGTAGGCAGTTGGGGGGGGTATGTAAAATGGAGTGGCATAGATCACGGATGCCATTTTGTCTTTTGGTGCATTGGGATTTTATAACTGGACAGTAGCACTATGGGAGACATTTTGAAAATGTCTATTGCAGAATTTTTATTTGAATGCACACAACTCATCACAGCCAACTCACCACAGACAACTCACTACCAGACAACTTACCACAAGAAAAGAGTTACATTAATATCAAAGAAATGGTGGAACAGAATAATTAAAGAAAGGATGCAAAAGAAGGGATAAAATGAAATGTGAATGACAAAAATTAAAATGTTTTCTAAATTATTTTAAACAATTAAATTGAATTGTTGAATTGTCACATCCGAGTTGTTCCCTGGCAAGTTGGCCAAGGCAAGCCGGCCTTGATGAGTTAGCCATGGCAAATTGTCCCATTCATTCCACCCACAACATGCTCTGAAAATGGCTTTTACTGGCATTCACTGGCTCCAAAAAGTTGGGGAATTTCAGATGAACTAACATTCATCTACACTGTAGATTCTACAGTATCAGTTAGGTATAAGGCATAAAAATTATAAATAGTTCTTTCCTTTGAATATTAGGATTGAGAGTCTGCACAATTATGCTAAGATGGAAAGACCACATGCTACTTTATGATAAAGTTAAATTCTTTGACTCCTGGTGACTTCTCAACCTAGTATATATTTTCTTGACAAAAATAACTAGAATATTTAAAAGACATAGGAAAGATGTCCTGAAAGAGGTTCTTCTTCCTTGGATCGCCCAAATTATCTAGTTAGCATCTCTCATACTTTTTCTTGATGCAAACAATAAAGTAGGGATAGAGTGAAAGATAGCTACTGACCAGTCTGGCAAAAGGAAGGAGCAATTTCCATAGTAACAAGCAAGGTGGAGAATTCCTTTCCATTGCTACAGCCAAATACACAATTGCAGCTTGCAGGAGCAGAAATACTACTTTATGAACAAACAATGTCAAAAGGCATATCAATAGTCTCTAATAACCAAATCTGTACAAGGCAAATTTACTTTAATTTTTCATAGGCTACCAGAACTGAGCTACAAAAATCTGGATGATCACAAGATGACCACAAAAAGTTAGAATTTTCTGCATCTCTTAACTCCCATCTAACAGTTGCTCAGGGCTTTGCAGCTCAGTTCTGGTAGATGTAGTTTTCCAGAATCTGTAATTTATGGCAACCAGCTGCCTATGCAAAAACATAAAAGCTACTTTGAGATTTTGGAAAAGCAGGCAGCAGTTTTTAATTAACTAGAAAATATAACCCCCCCACCAAAGCCCTCAGTATTTAGACTAATTACCGATGGAAAGCAGGTCTGGGCTTCAGCTGGTCTTGGGTGCCTGCCTAATGCCTGTTCCAACTGTGCATTTATACATCAATCATCTACAAGGACAGCTCAGGTCAACAAATGCCCTTGTTTAGAGAGGAAAGATTTTCTAGGAAAGCTATCTTAAATTTTCTTGCCCTGGATCTTGAGTAAATGTCAATTCAGGGTATTTGCTTTTCATTGGTGGGATGAAGATAATATTATTCAAGATAGTTATTAGAATAGAAATCTAAGTTTGGATAGAGAGTGTGAGCAAACTTGAAATAAAAGAGGTTTTGGTTGGCCTTATGACAGACTGTCTAAAAAGAGGTGGCAAAGCTGACCTTACCTTTAGCAAGAAAATTAACTGCTCTGCAAATGGAATGGTTCATTCACAGGATGTTTTGCACATTCCTAATTTAAAAAAAATTGGAAAAGGGAAAAAGGGGGCTAAGCAAGAGCCACCAACAGGAAAGCAGCAAGAGTGAATGAAAAAAACTGCAAAGCATCTAGTTTGTTGGTGGCAGGGGGGTGCTGGAAAAATGTTCAGCAGAGTTCTAATTGAAAGGGTACAGGAGATGACAGTGAATAACATTTGGAAAGTGCAGCGTGATTTTATGCTGGGCAAACCAAATTTTTTCTTTTCAGCAGGATGTTGCAAAAATATATCATCTATTGTTGTTGTTGTTAGTTGCGAAGTCATGTCCAGCCCATCGTGACCCCATGGACAACATTCCTCCAGGCCTTCCTGTCCTCTACCATCCCCCAGAGTCCATTTAAGCTCACATCAACTGCTTCAGTGACTCCATC
>JANHGC010000160.1:78044-90218 GCA_027560395.1 Boaedon fuliginosus | reverse complement strand
TCTAACATAGAGGGGGCATAAGAATTTTAGAAAGGCCAAGGTGGGGCATGGCACAAAAAAGGTTGGGAAACACTGGGCTAACCAATCCAATAAATATCAAAAGTGATGGTGCCACTTCAGGGCGAAGGGTATACCATAAGGTGAGGACCACATTTTATTATTTGTGTAGTCTTTCTCTTACTGTTTTACATTGCTGTTTCAGAAAAAAGTTGAGCTGGAAATATTTGTCTTCCATCAATTGCCTAAGTAGTACTGTGTCTTGCAAAGTGTTGTTATGTATGAATCATTCACTAAAATAATTGAGACAAACTTGTTTGTGTACACATTTGCTTGTTAGGCTTCCTGCGTATAATAATTTCGGGAATGCCCATCAAATTACGATTTTCTTGAATTGATAGAAACTCATCTATTATTAAATGGTCAAACTTACAGATCTCATGAGGCGACAAGAGGAATTGAGACGAATGGAGGAACTTCATAATCAAGAGATGCAGAAACGAAAAGAAATTCAATTGAGGTAATTTGAACCTTTCATTAATCCTGTATTTTAACAAGTTTTATATGTACCTGTGAATAACCATAAATTGCTTAGAACCAAGTGAAGGAACTAGTGGGGGATTAGTGCAGTGTTTTGTTCAGCTTTGTCTCCTCCCAATTGATCTATTTTATTACAATTCATGAAAGCTTGTTTACAGTAACTATTTTGAAGGCGTAGTTCTTAGCTTGAATAAGGTATGATAATTTTATGGTAAAATGAATTGTTATACTATTCAAGTTTTTTAAAAGTACAAATTATAAAAGAGCAATTGTACTTTCAGGCAAGAAGAAGAGCGACGTAGGCGGGAAGAAGAGATGATGATCCGTCAGCGTGAGATGGAAGAACAAATGAGAAGACAGAGAGAAGAAAGCTACACTCGAATGGGTTACATGGATCCTGTAAGTCAGGGCTGGAAGAATCCCAGTAATCCCGTTGCCCAGATGCTTGAATCTCACGATGATCCGGAGGACTAAGTTTTCATACTTATTTAAAAGACTTTCCCCACTTTTAATTATGTAAATCTGGATCTTTGAGGATTGGTACCTGCTGTCTTAGTCATCCCTGCTGCCTTTTTGTTACAGGATTAGAAGTCATTGTCTCCTAGTTTCTAATCCATAGTCTGCATTAGAGCTTTTAAGGGATTTACTTGTTCTTAAAAATGTCTTTGTCTTTGCAGAGAGAAAGAGACATGAGAATGGGCGGTACCAGTGCAATGAACATGGGAGGTAAAAAAAAAAAGCTCTCCAATTAAACTCAACTGTGTAAATTATTGTGATCTATCCGATGCATAATCATTTGATTATTTTTTTTTAAAATAGATCCCTATGGTACAACTGCTCAGAAATTCCCACCATTAGCAGGTGGCACTGGCCTTGGCTATGAGACCAATCCCGGAGTTGGACAAACCTCTATGAGTGGCACTATGATGGGAAGCGATATGGTAACGTATCCTGTGGCAGCTTGACTTTAGTTCTAGAGATTTTTTTGGCATTTTATTCTATAACCCACACTTTTAGATAAGCTTCCCTTTTCCAGCAGTTTGTTAATAGCAATAAGCTTGTTGAGCAATGTAAAACTAAGCCTAGTCTTTGCCAGTACGGTTACAGGTCTGCTCAGATATTTCTGCTATGGATATTAGCAGACTTTCCTGTGATCAGTTGGGTTGGGAGTTGTCTGGCTTAAACTTGTAAGGAGCCTTTAGTTCTGTAATCTAAACCTGCCTGGAAGAAGAGGGGTGGGAAGCACACATTCTTGTTGAGTTAGCTTAACTAGCAGAAGTGGTCTTGTGTCACTTTCTGAACTTGAGTTAACCGTGGTGTATAGAAATGTGTATAAAATAAAGGGAGATCAAAATAAGCCTAAAATATAATTACACTATTAATACTGGTTAATGGAATGGGTTCATCACAGAGAATATTTAGATGTAAATTATCTATCTTGCTGTACACATTGGCTTTTGACACACAATATGTGATGATGAGGAAAGAAGCAATTCTTGAGGTAGGCCACTCATTAGCAATCTATTTCTTGAGCAAGTTGCTTATTGACTCTTAAATAATACATGATTTGGTTATGCTGTTTTAAGTTTCCTGACTATAGATGGAGCTGCTGGATCAAACTAGAGATCCATCCTATTCCCAAAGTGGTTAACTGGATGCTTCGGGGGATGTCTGTGAAAGCAGTAGCTTCTTCCCCGTTGTCGCCAATATTCAGAGGCATATCTTGCCTTATAGTAGCTGCAAACAGTACACTTGTTCTCCAAGCACTTTGAACTTTACTTCCTGTTCCTGTAGTTGTAGGCTTTGGACAAATTCTTGATTTCACATTATATGTGAAGCCTTGGAGTAGTACAACTGGTAAATAGAATTACTGAAAAATCTAAGTCTTAATTCTTCTTGTCTGGTACACATTCACTTTTAAGAGTTTAATCTAACACATAAAATAGTGATGGGGAAGGGGTGGAGGCTATTCTGCTACTAAAGGTTTTGCTACATGAGATGGGCTACTTGTAGCTCATGTGTCATTTAACATAGAAACCATTACCATTTATTTAACCCCAAGTTCTTAAGATGCCCTCTCGCTGTTTTTGACCGTGTAGCTCAAAGGAGTCTGCAATTAGGTATAGACTTCTGTTGAAATAGATTGTCTGGTAAAACCCGGATGTGTGTTTTAAAAATTAACAATGCAGTGTATCAAATGTTGAAGTATCTCATTCACTTGTAATTGGTGGCACTAGAAAAAAAATTCAGTGAAGCACTGTGCTGTCTTTCTAAAGTCTGTAACTTTAGAAATTTAGTAGACATTGTCTCCTTTATGGAATTTGTTCATTCATAACACTTGGCCTTTGGCAGTCTAATAACTGTAATGCAGTTAGAGGACATTGATGGATATTTACTTACACGCTAAAAATCCAGACTCAGTGACTCCATGATTGGATACTTATGCAAATCAGTGAAGGGCTCATGCATATTTTTTGGCAGTAGCATTCTGAAATCTAGGCTTTTGTTTGTGGGGTTATTGGGGAGCAAATTGAGTGTGAGCCTTTCACAAATAACATCTGCATGTGTATCTAGTTAAAGGATTCATACAGCTAGTCTGAGGAATTATACTGAGTGAATTGGCTCTGTTGTTAAGCTTGAGTGCATTGGAAAGCTTTTTTGGTAAAATAGTTCCTATGCTACCCTAAAAGCACCAATAATACCAACATCAACATCTTGGATTCATTACACCCTCCCTTGTGCCTGGTAAATCAAGAAATGAAGATCAGGTAAATTGAAAAGTGAACTGGTCTGCTTTATTTCAGTTTAGTTGAGCTTTAGTGGATTCAGAGGAGACCAGCTTGAATGTATTCAGATACTGCAAAATAATAATGGACTCTTTGCTAATCCTTACTCTGAAGCCATAGGACCTCTACAGCAGTGGAGCTATTTAAAGAAGCTTAACATCGTGCAAACATTTAGTGGTTGTCTTGTCTTGGCAATTTAACCAGGTGCATACTATTTCTTGTACTTTCGTAGGGTCAGTGGCTTTTGAAAACCATTTAAATAAATAAGTAGACATGGTCCAGGTAACTAAGAACATGGGTCTTACACCTTTTAACTAGGCATCTGCTTTTTATACAAGATGGCTGATGCTTTAGGAAGCTCCTGTTGGGCTTCTTTGTACCTTGTTCACTGAAGATGTAGATTAGCAATTGTAGCAAATAACCAGAATTTCTTTCAAAGAGGATTCTTGGTTGAAACCCATACTAATGCTTGAATTTTTAGCACTTCAGGGAATATCTGTTTGCTGAAACAGACATTTCAGAATGGATCAAGTTGGGAACATACCACAAGACATGTATTAAGTTAAACTAATTATTAAATTACCCTTTTTTCCTTTCTATGTTCCTGGTACCTGTGGATCGACTCAATGGTGATTGTATCGACGAACGTTGACTGCGGAACCTTCTAATATAAATTCTAAACACACATGGACATCAACTACACATAATGAACTCTTAATTGTCCTAATAGCGCCCTGAGCGATTTGGACAGGGAGGTGCGGGGCCTGTAGGTGGCCAGGGCCCTAGAGGAATGGGGCCTGGAACTCCTGCAGCTTATGGGAGAGGGAGAGAAGAATATGAAGGCCCAAACAAAAAACCCCGCTTTTAGATGTGACTTGTAGATTTTTCATTCCAGTTTGTTTTGTCTTGTTTAGACACTACTTTTTTTTTTATTCTTGCATTTTAGTAAGAAAGCTACGTTTTTATGGATGTTAGAAACTTAAAATGACTTAGAATTTGTAAGTGGTCTGGGCAAAAAAAAAAAGTCTAATTATGTAACGCAGTGTTCTAAACTTAGCTTTTTTGATGTATAACATCCCTACCTTGATGGCAATGTACCTTGTGCCATATGAAATCCCAAGTGTAAACTTTTTTTACTGTGCTTAAAATAAATAGTCTAAACGTAGCAAGATTCTTTTATCATAAACCTCTGAGCATAGAAGGCAATTAACACTTCCAAAAGGCAATGCATTTCTTGAAATGAAATCTGGAGTGTTGCACACTACGTATGGCTGGGGTGTTGCCATGCTATCAAGTCTTAAAATACCTGTGCGGTTTTAAAATCTACTTGAACTTCGATATTTAATATTACAGTGAAGTCTTACCCTTAGAAAATGCTTTTTGAGAATTCTGAAAAACCTTTGACTAATTATTCAAGTATACATAATTTGAACTTTTCCTTACACTGAGGAAGCAAACTGGGTTTGGTGAAATAGATCTTTAACTTAATAAATGATGTAGTTCAGTTTTGAACAAGGAGGTGGGAAGGAAATGGGTAAGGGCACATAATCTAATAGTATTGGCTATTGTCTCTCCAAAGGACGTTTTCAAGCCAGCTGTTAGAAGTCATAGCTTGACTTTCTGTTATTCAGCATCTCATTCTTTTAATAAGACTCAAAATATGAGATCTGGGTGATCTATTTCACTTCTAATACTTTCCCTAGTTAAAGCCTTTTAGTGCCCACTGGACATTTTATCTTAACAGAATTCTTGATGAGTGAATATATCTATTGCAATCCAAATATTGGAAGGAATTAAAAAAAAATTCTGGATTTAACCAGCATAATCTTGATCCAAAAGCGTTTGAGCATTGGTTGGCATTTGTGTATTATATTTAATATCAAAACACTTAAATGCAGAAATGAAATATCCTTTGAAGTTTCAGGATTAAAGTAGTAATTTGTTAGATTAAAGCCTGACATACAGAAATCTAATTAAAATTGAAAGTTTCCCCCCCTCCGCTTGGGCTACATAGTATCAACTTGTGCTGTTGAATTGGTTAGAGTTGAATCATTTTATATTTATTAAAATGCTGTAAGAAGTTAAGCTGTCTTGGACTCTATACCCCTTGTACCTAAAATACTGGGTGCACAGTTTCCTGGTATAGAAAAGGTACAATGGCTGGGTAAAATGAAGATGAACCGGATCAGAGAACATTCTGTGATTAATCCTGTTGCTGTTTTTTTATTCAATAACTTGGGGTGCTTTAAATCTTTTAAATAAGGGTGGGGAACTCCCCCCCCCCCACATGGGCAGCCATTTTATATCTGTTTAAAACAGTTATTCTGGGTAATGTTGCATTTACTCTACCTTTTTCCCCAGAAGGCTGTTGAGAGAGGGGCATAAATCTTTGGCAAGTCAGTACTGATTACTTGCAGGCATCCTGTTTTGGCTGGTTTTTTTCCTTTCAACTGTTGACACTTTCTCTGTGCTACTACCCTCCAGTAGCTTGGGATAACCAGAATGCCATAGATGGTCCCCCCATCCCTACTTTAAATGCGCTAAAGCTGAGGAAGAATCAGTTACCTGTAAGCCGCTTATAACTGCAGCGTATGAAACTTCACTGCCTTCAGTTATTACGTATTTTCATTCTGCAAAATGGATTGACTCAAAAGCTTGTGCTGAGCAAGCCTTTTGAAAACCCAAGAAATGATAAAACAGCTGATATTCAAGGTTGCTGGACTGCCTCTCATTTAGTGTTGTGGTTGAATTGAGCTATATATCCCAGAAGCTTCAAGAAGTGACCATCAAAGGGGGAAGAACACCCACAGTTCTTGCATTGACTTCTGATGTAGAGAAACCCTTGTGAAACAAATGTGGACGTTAACTGTATCCTGGGCTGCGTACAGCTCAGTTCTGCTTTTCTCAAGGTGGTGTTCATGGACACCCACTGTAGGAAACACTTAAGACTGACAGCGATGGGGAAATGGAAATGGAAACTAATTTTCAGTTTATTTTTCAGATTACATGCCATTTTTCCTTAGGATGCTGGCACATATCCTAAACCATGTTCTTTTGTAGTACTGTAATCTTGGAAGAGTGAAGGAAGCTGAAGGTCCCATTTCCTTCCTAAGGTTCATCTCTTGTTTACCTTTTGTCTAAACTAGGCGGATATTCAAATGGGAAGGAAATTGTTGAGGGGCTGGTAATAAGTTTTTTTTACACTTTACTAGACTACTGTTGCCAAGCGTGCTTGTATAAAGCACAGTAGTCTTGACTTCAAAGGATAACAAACAGGCTGATCCCTCAGGAGCAAACCAATTGTCGTGGGGGGGTTTTCATTGAATTGAATGTTCCATCTTTTTAGCTTTTTCTAAATGGATTTAAATATTTAGACTTAACAGATGATGCCTTTTGAGCAGAAGCATAACTATTCTACTTCTGCATGCCATTTAAGCCTTTAGGTCATGCATAACTTAAACCCCAATTCAAGGGTCTACCCATGTTTTAACGATCATAGCATGCTATAACCACATCCTTGTTAGTTGTAATAAATGAATTTCTGTTTCTGTGCGTATTTTGTGGTATATTTGTTTTTAAAAAGTTCTTGGCATCTCCTTGGCAACCACTTGTGGCAGCATGCTTTTTCTCTGGAGTTTGAGACTGCAAATATGACACTATTTAAAAGTAGTGGCCTGCTATGTAACAGCACTTAGACAGCATTTCCGCAGTGCATAACTGTGAGGAACGTAGTACCACAAGTGGCAATGGACATTAGCACCTGGATGTAATATTCCTGCTTGCTCCAAGATTCTCATTGTCGCCTGCATACAGGTAGGTAAAAAGAACTATAATCTAACTTGGTGACTTTCTGTGTAATCTTGCTATGGGGGTATTCTGGCATCACACTACTGACAGTGGGATTTCAGTGCAGCACTTCTCATACTGTATGGTGCTTAGTTTTGAGGCCTAACCTGCAATCAGCATTAGGCAAGCTGACTATGATGCTGACACTTGTGCCTCAGACCCGTGGCTTCTCCGTGCATTGTTTTCTTTCTTCACTCTGTGACAAAGACATCTTTGTAGAGTTCAATGGGAGGGGAAAGTGAGTTCAATCTGTGCATAATTTTACTGCTCATGGTCTCCATTGTGTAGAGGAATGGTTGATTTTAGTTCATACTAGCTGTATACTAAAAGTTGTATGAAAACTCTTTTCATGGTCAGGCAGATAAATGCATTGGTATTTTTCCCTTTTTAATAGTTGCTCTGTTAAGTTGGAGGTAGTATTGAAGTACTATTTTGTAACTATAGTGTCAAGTTAATATAATACGGGTGGCCGGCTGTGGGATGATGACTATGATAACGTAAAAAATAATTTGAGAGCTCCCCTGACTCTAATCCATGCATCTTACCAAAAAGTGCAGGTTACTTTACTTACTACTTGATGGAAAAAAAAATAGGGTTTTATATCTAATATAGTTGATGAACAACAAAAAATAGGGTTTTCTATATCTAATGTAAGTTGCCCTCCAGAATTTGTTGTGCTAGCTAGGTCTGTCTTCTGTGTCTTGAAAGCATTTCATAATATTTGACTCTTGATCAATTCATAAGATGCAGCAGCAATACTCAACTTAAAACTGAAGTGCAGTTCTATCAAATTTCATGTTTCCCTCTGCTTGAAAAGAGGCTACTTTGTGAACAGGATTCAACAGTGAATCTTGACAGCAAAGTATTCCTAGTCTTTTGTACCTGGGTGGTTTGCAAGAGAAGAGTGGTTTTTTTTTTAAAGTCACTTGTCAGTATGAACAGTAGACATACTGAGAGAAGGTGTACTTTAAATCCTATGAAGTGTGGGACTAGTTACATTCCAAGCTGGATATTCCAAGTAGTAGTATAACGAACTCAGTAAGTAAGTATGTTTGCTATATAACAGGGCTGCAGAAATATTCAACCATAGTAACTACTCAGTTTGAACCAATATGCCAGTGGCTTAACTGAAGCATGGGGATTATCTCTCTTTGACATAAGTGGATTTTTAGTAAACAGGTGAATTGACTTAAAACAGACTTCAGTTTCTTATGTACATGCTTAACTGCAGTTGTAAAGAGAAATACATTAAATATTCTTGAAGGACAGTAGCTCTGATCCAAACATCTCTTGTGTGTAAGTGGCATAAGAAATAACAAAAAGTGCTTGCATTGTATTCCATGTTAAAGTTTTTATTCTGGTCTTTGGTTTCCCCCTTGCAAAAACTGACTTCAGAGCTCAGAAGTGTGATGCCAGAATACATTATGCGTACTCTGCTAGGTTCTCAGTTCCGGTTACTAGTGCTGTGTGAGGACAGAAGCACTTACCTAACATTATTGTGGGGGGGGGAGGCTTTGTTACAGTATGGAAAAGCTTCTATTGGCTGAAGCTGTTCCTCGCCCCCAAGACTAGGAAACACCTAAGCAACCAGGGGGCTGAAACGGCAAGTAACTTCAAGCGGCTGATCAGGAAGGCCTGTGGTAACTTCTAAAATTGGAGCCCAACATGAAGAGATTGTGCTTTTTTAGGTTTGTTTGGACCATTGGTTGTTTTCCACCATCACAGCTAGCAAGGTTGGAATCAACAGGTCAGTTGCAGATCTGTCTTTATGCTACATGCTGGGCTTAAGCAAATGCTGCAAGAGGGGTGGGGGGCTGGGGGAGGGGGAGAAGAGGGAGGCATCTCCCAATTTTGTTCGTTCCATTAGCAACTGTTTGTGGAAGCCCAATGGTGGTGTATTACCAATCCCCCCCCCTTCAGAAACTTCGATACTGAATATTGGCACAATGAAATGTGGGGAAGGGATGGCTGCAGACAAATAGCTAGGGAGAAGAACATAATTTGTATTCCTATATAACCTTTTGTTTTGCAAAAGTAATAAATCAAGATTGTGGTCTTGAAACTGGCACATTGGCTGGCTTGGCAGTGTTTCTGACATTACAAGGGCCATTAAGAATTAGTTGCAGGTGGAAAGGTTGACCTTTCACTTTATGCCCTTAAGAGGAACATTTGAAAACTGCTAGGAATAACCACCAAGGGGTGGGGGTGCGGGGAATTTGTAATAGTATAGCAAGCAAATTCTTCTCTGTCTTGTAAAGATTCAGAAAGCTTTGGCTTGTCCTTTAATTACCTGAAAAGATGATTTGCTTTATGGGGTGGGGGTGGTGGGTGCATGGCAGCAACTCAGAGAGGCAGTTAAATAGCTGAATGCAATGGCTTTGCACTTGCACCTAAGGGGCAGTGTACCTCTGGCTGCAACTGTCCTTCTGATTAGGCAGCATCTGTTCCAAGGGGCAGGTCAGGATTAAACCTTAAAGAGTAGTTGCAATTGTTCACTATCCTGTGTTTGGAATAAAATACTCATCTCCTCCTTGTGCCCCTTGCTATCTCCCAATGTCTATTAGTAGCTTTTGTAAAACTCCCCTCAATTTTACAAGTTCATAAGTTGCACTTGATGTTTAAACTTAATTTTGTTTTCAGAAATATTTCAGTCTATTTTCCCTTACTAACTTTAATTCTTAATCCTTTAGGTGAAGATAATATCAGCTGGATGAAACTAGAACACTCCCATATAAGGTAAGGCTTTTCACTTCACAGAACTAAGGGTTCCAAGTCCTCAGAGTAAAGGAAAAAGTAAGGCTAGGGACTTACTTGCTACGTGCAAATAATACCATGGGAAATATCTTAAGATCAGAAGTTGCTTCTGATTTTCAGAGAAAAATGACCAGGAAGGCTTATATCCTTTACTGTTCTTCTTCTCCAAGTCATTTTTTGTTTTCCATTTTAAGTATAAAAATAATTGTTACTGGCTTATGCTAGGCTACATTATTTTTATTTTCCTCTTTCTGCTATTTAGTTTTAAGCCTTAAAATACTTTGCTGTCTATATTAATTCATTATTGAATGAAAATCTTTAAACTTCAATTAGAAGTTCATTATAATCTTTTTCCCTATCCAAGTTCAGACTCTTACATAATTGCAAAATTCTGCAGAATCACTAGATCCCTACAGAAGTGAACAAAACGGAGTCTGCTGCCTAAAGAGGCATTCCGAAATAAAACCAATTATAATGAAACTTGCTAACCTTGGATTATATTAAATTCGAAACAACTTGTTAGCATACTCCATGTTACAATTAAAACAATTTTATTTTGCAGTTGACCAATAACCAGTATATGCCCACACAATTGAATGTTGTAGAAGGAAGTCGTCTGCAATACATAGGTAAGGAGACAGGGTGCTAGGTTCTTGTAGAACACTTGAAGGGTTCATTCATTCATTTTATTCTATTTGTATGGCCGCCCATCCCACCAAGTGGCTCTGGGCAGCAGTTCAAGAGTAGAAGATAGATTGCTGGTAGAACTAGAGGTGATGGATCCTTTTTTATGGATGCAATGAAATAGGGCGAAGGAGAAGCTGAATTACTATCTGTTAAGCATTGGTGCAGGAGGCAAGTTCTGGCATCACAATGTCTCTTTCAGTTCTCCAATTCTCCCTAGCCGAGTTGCCATGAAATGAATCACTTGTTTTAGTGGGTTGTCGTCCCCCCCCCCAAAATAATAGTTGAAAAACATCTTAACTGGCATATGCCAGAGAAGTTTGTAATAGATGTACTAAGGAGCATCTGTTAAGTTCTACTGTTAGAAGAAAAAATTATGGATAAAGCTATTCATATAAAATTGTGACAGGTGGTCAACCTTTCTTGTTTTTCCTAAGTTCACATTTTAACAAAATCAGTTACAACCAAACAAATCCAGGTTTAGTCTGGTCTTGGCTTTCATCCAAGTTATACTTTTGGGAACACTAGCAGCTTTTCCAATGGTTAAGAGTCTTGAAGCTGAATGTAACTCTGATGTCAAGTCTTGATTTTTATTTAATATGCTAAACCCAATTTAAATGATACATAGATATCCCCGGGAGCCAATTTGATATACTGGCCTAGAAACCAGGAGATGAGTTCCAGTCATTTTTTTCTTTTATCCTGAAAGCTGACTGGTTTGACTTCAGGTCAATCACTTTCAAACCACCACACCTGATTGTGTGTGGAAAATAAGAATATCAAGTATGTGTGTATTCTTGAGTTGGCCAAAAATGAAGATGGAATTAAAAATAAACATGCAGGATGCAGCAACAGTATAATTGAGCCATAAAATTCTTGATTTCTTACTAGTCAGTGTAATAATCCACTTTTTCTCTCTCTGCAGGAGAAGAATGGCATATTTTGAAATCGAAAAGAGGAGGAGTCCAGGAATGCAGTAGCACTTTCTTGAAATCTTAAATAAACTATTCAGAAACGTAATAATTAGTGTTGGTTCTTGAAAGAGATCAATTTTACAATTGGTGCTCGTTGGAAATATCGGAAGGAAGGTGGGAGCAGCCTGATGCGCTCAATACGTCCAACTTCATGTCCTAAAAATTGCTCCTTTATCAGTAACTAGCTGATTACCTGGCCTCTCGTTTTTTTTTAAAGAAGTATATTTGTGCCACAGTGTTTGTGGGCTGGCTCTGAGGAAAGGCAGCCAGGGCTTGACGGGGGCATTGGGCTGCAGCCATTTGCGGGCCTTCTGAAGTCCCCGGCACCCCCTCCCACATTGTTTGCAGGCCTTCTTAAACCCCTGGCGCCCCCTCCCACATCTCTGCTCTGGCAAGGCCATCTCTGGGGCAAGGCCAGGCTGGCTCTGAGGAAAGGTGCTTGACATGGGCATGGACAACAGCCGTTTGCAGGCCTTTTTAAGCCCCCACACCCCCTCCAACATAGTAGGCAACCTTACTTAGGGTGGGCTGCTCCGTGTGTCTTGGGCCCGTCGCCACTGGGGCAAATCTGGAAATTATATGTATAAAACATG
>JANHGC010000159.1:0-11426 GCA_027560395.1 Boaedon fuliginosus | reverse complement strand
CTAATTGTATTACAATTGTTTTTATTATTGTAAGCCGCCTCGAGTTCCCCTTGACTGGGGAAATGAGGTGCGGTATAAATGTGAACAAACAAACAAACAAACAAACAAATAAATAAATAAATAAATAAATAAATAAATAAATAAAGTGGAATTGTCTATATATGGATTATCCCATCTGGTTGTTGAAAACTGCCACAAAGATGACAAGTGGCTGTATACAAACAGTAGTTAATGTATCTTAAGAAAAGGAGGTAATACCATCTGCTTTGAAGTGGTATGCTCCTTCCTTAAAAGCCCTTAATTGAGCCACCCATTTTTCAACATTTTTCCTTTCTAAGTTTTGTTTTGGTGATGTACTTTATTTATTAATTAAAAGGGTTATCTTTATTTTGCTCAACATTCCCAATGTTCCCATTTCCTACTTACAAAAAGCAACACTGTGAGGTGTGTTGAGCTGACAAACAACTAATTCAAATTCACTCACTTGTCTTTCATGCCTAAGAGAGCAGGGTTTCTCCCAGTTTCTAAGCCTAGCATTTTTGCCACTACACCAAATTATCTCTCTGCTAGGATGCAGTTGTAGAGGGCTCTAATAACAACAGATTGTCTGGACTGTTTTTCAGGCTAGGATGCAAGACCTGTGACAGAGAGGTGGCAGGACCAGAATAGCAGTAGTGTGATTCTCTGGGTACTACTGGACTTTCAGCAGCCTTTGGTCCCCTCAATCATGATACTCTTCTGGACCATCTATCACAGTAGGGAGTGGAGTGTAGTATGTTGCAGTCTACTATCTACTTCTTGAATGAGACCTCAGTCTTGCTGTTGTGACATGCCATAAGGATTGTCTCTTTCCCTTTGACTGTTCAGTATTGATATGAAGCCACTGAGACAAGTCATCCATCGATGCAGGATGAGGTATTATCAGAATGTTAATGTACACTGTATGTACATGGTATCAAACAGGAAATACACTCATTCCGCCTCAGATCCTGCAAATATTATTTATTTAACATTAAAGGTTTCCCCTGTCCAGTAGTCTCTGACTCTAGGAGGTGGTGCTCATCTCTGTTTCTTAGCCAAGAGAGCCAGCATTGTTTGAAGTCATTTCCATGGTCATGTGGCTAGCATGACTATATGCCTAGGCAAATGGAATGCTGTTACCTTCCCACCAAAGTGGTACATATTTATCTACTTGCATTTGCATGCTTTCGAGCTGCTAGGTTGGGAGGAGCTGGGTCAAGCTGAGCCCACTCCATCATGCAGAGTTCAGGTCTAAAACCTGGGCTGCTCCGTGTCTTTAACGGCTGAGTCATCGTGCCCTTTGTTATTTATTTATTTAGATTTATAGGCTGTTTCAGTTGTGGCTGACTTAATTAGCTTATATTTCCAGTAATATGTTTAAAGCAATGTATACAACAAGAATATACTTACATGCACAAAGAAGAATACGCTCACAAGCATATCAATAACATATCATAGCATAATTTTATCTACATCTGAAGGATTTATCTAATATCTCTGATGACGTTTGTGAAGCAGAGAAAGATTAATGACAGTCTCATTTGGTAGGGATGATCTTCCAAAGTGAAGGAATGGATGGGGAGGAAGAGCCTCAGATTTAATTTCAGCAAGAGAGAATGAGGGTGATTTCAAAAGCTGACCAGTTCCAGGGACATTCTATTTTGGCTCTAGAGTTGAACTTTCTCATGTAGAACAGGTCACAACCAAAGTCTTTCTAGACTAGGCCAGGGATCTCCAACCTTGGCGACTTTAAGCCAAGGTTGGAGACCTCTGCTGTAGGCCACGGGTGTCAAAACTCGATCTCATCATGTGACGTATCATGACATATCACAATGTTTTTTGCCTTTGTGGAACTGGGGTGGGCGTAGCCCGCCCATGTTCCATCCAGCCCACTAGCTGCCAATTTGACAATCCAGCTGTAGACTCATAGTTCCTTCTAAAAGGCTGATAGAGACCATGTTCAGGAGACCCCTTGCACAGTGTTAATCCTGGGCATGCATTATAGCCTTTCCTGGAACAGTAACCTGCTGGTTACTCATAGCCTTTTCACCTCATGTCTACATTATTGTAATTTATTTTATATAGGGTTGCCATCAAAGATCACCTGGAATCTTCAGCTAGTGTAGAATACACTGACCCAGATAGCAATGACCTTAACTCAGTTTGTCCACATGATATCTGTACTGCAAGAGCTGCATTGGTTACCAATATATTTCAAAGTTCTGGTTGTTAACTTAGCAATGGAATATCTTCAAGAATACTCACTATGCATAGAATGTGAACATTCAGTATGTTCCACGAGAAAAGACATGCCACAGGTTGCACTTCTGAGGAAGTGTCAGCATCAGGATACATGGGAATGCCTTTTTTAAGTTTGATTCCTCCACTCTAGAAGACTTTTGACAGTACTAATGGGGACATGCTCTTTTGCTTATTGTTATAGTTTTTTATAACCATTTAGTTTAAAGAAAATCAGCACATAAGGTAGCTGTATGCTGCTCAGAGTCTGTTTAGATTAGAATAGCATAGAACGTCTGCTACTTTTGTCCCTGCATTTTATGGTGATATTACGTCCATTCCATAGCCTTCGCAGAGCAGAAATAAGGTCAGAAATAATGTAGAAAGTTGCCCAATACACAGTACTTATTCAGGCGTTCCTTCCATTTGCTATAGGTCAACATTTTGCTAGATGAAGCACAAAACAAAATAGATTAGAAATAAGTCCAATAAATAATAGTCAAGAAAGGAACAAATAAAATCACGGCAATGACAAACAGCTATTCTAAAGCAAGGAGATAACGTATATAACTGACCCAAACTGACTTTATTGAAAAATAATAGTTCCAATTCCAGTTCCTGTTCCAGTTCCAACTCACTAAATTCTACTGGCCTTGAGCAATGAACTTGTTCTTTAGCAAGGTACAGATTCACAAACATGCATTATTTTTATGTGAAGACTTCCATGTCTCAGGAAGTATTCCTTATGCCTACAAATATTGGGAATGGGTTTTACTCTATATTATTTTATTGAATAATTGTTGTTATGTTTGAGCAATTGTAAAATTACTATACCCAGGGCCTGCCTTCTCAATATGAGTTGAACTCAACCTAATCATTTCATGATGGACTGATAATACACTATAAACTGCCCAGAGTCGGTTTAGATAAGGAGATGGATGGCATATAAATTTACTAAACAAACAAACAAATAATGGAATTGCTATAGGACACTGCCACCTCAATGAATCCAATGCTTTTCAGGCTGTTTTTTAAAACTTAATTCCAATATTTTCCTTAAGGCAGACTATTGAAAGTTGAATGTGGATGAAATGTGCAGGAAGAAAAAATCTGTTTGACCACTGGTTATCTACATCTATATATATAAAAGAGAAGTGTATGTGTGTGGGTTTGTGGGTATGAGCTGAGTAGGTTCTTCCATGCCTGCACCAATCTTGCCCAGGGACATACCTTGCACTTTTCCGATGAACACTGGGGGAGGGGTGTCACAAAGGGGTTTTTGACTTCTTTCCCCCCAAAAAATGGACCTCTTGCTGACATTTCACTGCCAAACTCTACTGCACATGTGCACAGGGCTCCAAGCAACAGAAGGTCTCCAGCCAATAGATGCAAGGCATGCAAATTGGGCAAAGAACGCTGGGAATTGTAGTCTGCAGTATTCCCTGTGAAAAAGGAAGTAGGCAGGGAGGGAGGGAGGAAAGAAGTAAGGAAGGAGGAACAAATGAAGGAAGAAGGAGGTAAAGAGAAGTGAGGGAGGAAGGAGGGAGGGAGGAGGAAGGGAGGGAGGAAGATGGAAGTCCCATAAAAAATTACCTAGGCAACATTGGGTCATCAGCTAGCCATCTATATAATCATAGGAGACTCTTACTGATAGCATAAATCAAAATAAAATAGAAGTTATACAAAATCTGTTCAATGTATGATACAAAACACGGAGGAATAGGAAATTCATGTTGTATTTAGAATTCTTTGGTTGGATTAACACAAGAAGATGTTATGAGAACAGTTTAGCTGTGCTTGAAAGCATTTGTTTTAATAACATACCACTGCATGAAAACAGTGCATGTCAAGTGAAAATGTTCCATTATGGGTATGTTCTTAAAAAGAAAGGAAAAATATCTTAGCATATTAAACTATTTGAAATACTAAAAACAATAAAATCTGTACATCTTATTTTACTTGGTATAGAAACATTAATCTGAGGTTTGTTTGAAAGGTCACTTTTGGGAAGAAGTAAGAGGAATACTTACTTATAGGCACTAAGAATACATTTGACCAATGCCCTGAAACATGCAAATAGTGATTATTTCAAGTAGATTTGACATAAAACTTCGTCCATACAGTAATATCTATCAGAACTAAGTAAACATCACTAATTTATCATTCTATTCTTATTATCCTGACAAGACTGAGTGGCTGTGGATACCAGTATCTCGTTTTCTCCATTGTGTTCTATTATTGACAATGGGGGGGAGGTGTTGACCCACTGAGAAAGGGCTCACAATTTGGGTGTCCTCCTGGACTCACAGCTTAATTTGCAAGATCATCTGACTGCCGTGGCTAGGGAGACCTTTGGCCAGGTTCGCCTGGTATGCCAGTGGGTTCCTTTCTGGACCGAGATGCCCTACTCACCGTTACTCATGCCCTTATCACCTCGTGTTTGGACTACTGTAATGCTCTCTTCATGGGGCTGCCCCTGAAGAGCACTTGGAGACTTTAGCTGGTGCAAAATGTGGCTATGCGGGTTGTCATGGGGGAATCCTGCTACTTCCATGTCACACCACTCCTACGTGGTCTGCATTGGCTTCCAGTTATCTTCTGGGTGCAATTCAAGGTGCTGATAATGACCTTTAAAGCCCTACATGGCTTAGGACCAGAGTATTTGCAAGATCACCTTCTGCCACCGATAGCCTCCCACCGCCTGGCTTGCTCCCACAGAGTTGGCCTCCTCAGGGTGCCTTCGGCCAAACAATGTCACCTGGTGACCCCCAGGGTGAGAGCCTTCTCTGTGGGAGCATCTACCCTCTGGAACAACCTCGCCCCGGAGCTTCAGTTAATCCCCGATCTTCTATCCTTCCGCCATGCCCTGAAGACATGGCTCTTTCAACGAGCCAGTCTACGTCAAACCCATTGTTAGTTTTAAATTTGTTTAATTTCAACCTCAAAAATTTAAATTTGTTACTCCCACTTTTAAAATTATTTATTGGACCTAATGTAATTTAATATTGTTTTAAAATTTTGTATTGTGTGCTTTTATTGTTGTGAGCTGCCCTGAGTCCTTAGAAAGAAGGGTAGCACATAAATCCAATAAATAAAATAAAATAAATAAATAAATGCAGCAGTGCAGCCTATCTCTGCTGACTTATTCAGCAGGTTGTCAGATAAAATCTCACCAGGCTCATGGTTGACTCAGCCTTCCATCTTTCGAAAGGTTGGTAGAATGAGGACCCAGATTGTTTGCGGGCAATAAGCTGACTCTGAAACTGCTTGGGGAGTGTTGTAAAGCTCTGATAAGCAGTATATAAAATCTGAGTGGTATTTCTATCTCTGTTGTAAGGCGCCCAGAGTCCTTTGGGAGTTGGGCAGCATAAAAATGTGAAAAATAAATAAATTAAAATTTGCTTAAATCTATGTCATCAAACTTAGTGGAATGTCTAACTTACCCTTTTGATTTGAAATCTTCCCTTCTGGACATGGAACACAGTTGTAGCAACAGAATTGTTTTCCTTCCATCCCTTTTTTCCAATATCCAGGTGAGCAATGCTCATTACACAGAGAAATTGGAAGTACCTGGTCAGAAATACAAAAGGTTTTGCAAAGGGAGATCTTTAAAATATTTTCTAATTCTTCTTCAATATGGCAGGAAGCAACATTTGACTTCTCAATGGGCTACTGAATTTTATCAAATTTTATATGCAATTGATTCGATTTATATCCCGCCTCGAGTTCCCCGTTTGGGGAAGAGAGGCGGGATATAAATCGAACAAATAAATAAATAAATAAATATAGATTTAACATCTTTTCAAATGATAATTGCAACCCAAATATGAAATGTTTTCTCATTGTAATGTCAGTTTTTTAAACACCTAAATATGGAGAGTATTTTTTTCAGAATATTCCTTTCTTTTTTCAGAAACAAAAGTTGCATTAATTAATTAATTAATTTAATTGATTTATATGCCATCCAACTCCCTTAGGACTCAGGGCGGCTTACAACCAATAAAAAATACAATAAAATCAATAAAATAAAATCTAGCAATAAGTTAATATTTAAAACATTAAAACATATAACATATAATCAGGCAAACAGAATCATACATCCATATGGGGGGAGTCAGTGGTCACAGGCCCGCTGGCACGAGTGGTCTTAACAGCCCTGTGGAAGGCTAATAGGTTAGGGATGGTCTGGATCTCCAAGGGGAGCTGATTCCAGAGGGTAAGGCCTTCCCTAGTGGGCCCGCCAGATGGCATTGCTTGGCTAACAGGACCAAAAGGAGGCCAACTCTGTGGGATCTAACAGGGCACTGGGCGACATAAGGTGGGAGGAGGCGGTCTGGAAGGTACCCCAGTTCTAAGCCTTGTAGGGCTTTAAAGGTCATAACCAACACCTTGAATTGCACCCAGAAAGCTATTGGAAGTTAGTGCAGCTAGTGGAGGAGTGGTGTTATATGGGCGTACTGAGGTACACCTTTGGCCACTTGCGTGGCTGCGTTCTGTACCAATTGAAGCTTCTGAATGTTTTTCAAGGGCGCAAGTAGAGTGCATTGCAATAATCTAACCTCGAGGTGATGAGGGCATAAGTGATTGTGAGGAGACCCTCTTGGTCCAGGAATGGTCCAGGGGTACCAGTGCAAATGTTTCCCTGGCCACAGCCACCAAATGATGTTCCAACTGCAGCTGTGGATCCAGGATAACTCCCAGGTTGTGCACCCATTCTGAGGGTTTCAATCCCTCCACACCCAGAATTAAAGATGGACAATAACTGGTCCATTTGGAGGCAATATCCAGAGCCACTCAGTCTTGTCAGGGTTGAGTCTGAGTCAGTTGGTCCCCATCCAGATCCTTACCACCTCCAAGCACCGGGACATCACCTCAACAGCATCACTTTTTTTTGTCCATGTTTTATACCATTTTTTGGCCAGGGGCAGAGATATATAATTGGGTATCATTGGCATATGGATGATACCTCACCGCATGCTGTCAGATGTTTGCCTCGAGTTACCCGAAATGGGTGAAGAGAGGCGGGATATAAATCAAATAAATCAAATAAATAAATAAATAAATGATCTCAACCAGCTGCTTCATATAAATGTTGAATAGGAGAGGCAAGAGAACTGACCCCTGAGGCATTTCACATAGTAGGGGCTTCGGGTCTAATCTTTGCCCTCCTACCAACACCGACTGAGAGTGGTCCAAGAGGTAGGAGGTGAACCATCATAACACAGTGCCTCCCACTCCCAATCCCCTAAGATGCTCCAGTAGGATACCATACTCAATGGTATTGAAAGCCGATGAGAGGTCAAGAAGCACCAGGATAGAGGAGGGAAAGCTTCTTGAGTTGGGGCCTCACCACTGCCTCCTTCAATGCCAGTGGGAAGATTCCTTCACTCAACAAAGTGTTGATTACCACCTGGAGCCAGCTGCGTGTCAGCTCCTGACTAGTTGAGACCAGCCAGGAAGGGCCCGGGTGCAGTAAACAGGTGGAGGTGCTCATTGCACCCATGGCCTTGTCCACATCATCAGGGGCCACAGGCTCAAACTCATCCCAAATAACAGGACTAAGACTTGCCCCAGTCACTTCTATAGATCCCGCCCAAATAGAGTCCATGTCTGTCTGGATCTGAGTGACTTTATCCAACAGGTACTGAGAAAATTCTTCTGCTCTACTGTGCAAAATTTCCTCAGCCTCCTCTGGATTTAGTAGGGAGCGAGACATCCTAAACAGAGCAGCAGAATGACAATCCACTTATGCAATAAGTGCAGAAAAGTGTGCAACACTTTGCTACCCTTATCACCACTAAATAAGTCCTAATAAAGGTTCTTAATATATAATTTATAAATTATATAGGTTTATACAGAGACAATGTTCAATATGGCTTAACAGACAAAGACATCTTCATGATATCATAATGGATCACTATATAATCCAGTGAATGTGTCCATACCTGGTTAAAAGCAGAATGCCAGACAATCATATCTTCATCAATGAATAATTCTTTCCCTTTTGGAGCACTGGGATCTATCTTTCCAACTCTAACTCTCTGAAAGGATCTGTTAGGAAAAGTGACCATGTTGGTGATGTCAAACCCTCCCGTTGCTTCCCCTTTCTCATTTAGGAAGACTCTCTCCCCAGCTGAATTGTTAAAAGAAATGCCTTGAAGAAATGGATGGAGCTACTTCAAGCAAAAGGAAAAAGAGGGGGTGTTTAGAACAATATAATATGGAAGAGACCATCATATTCTAGTTTCATTCACTCATTCTTCCCATTCCTACGGTACTGCTCAAATAGCTACTTTGAGAAAATTGATAGTCTTTATTGCATGGAACTCTATCTTCTTTATTAATGATTTTAAGGAAAGATAGGAAAATAATGTCAATCAATAAAAACAAAATAAAAACGATCTATTTTGAATATAATTTAGATTTAGATCCACTGTTTAAAAAATAAACCAAACCACAGGTGGTATCCAGCCAGTTCCGACAGGTTCTGAAGAACTAGTAGTTATACTTTTGATTGATTCAGAGAACCAGCAAATACCATCTGATTGGCCAACACTGGCAAATACCACCTCTGATTGGCCAACAGAATACCCACACCCACCAAGCCATGCCTACAGAACCGATAGTAAAAAAATTGAATACCACCACCCATAATTGAACCAAACCCATAATTGTATCCTTCACATATCCTTCTTCATTGGTACAAAGCTATTTGAAAACATAGGATAAATGTCCTTTAACCAGCTTTTAGAATCTGAGACTCAAGAGGTCCTTGATAGACTTATATGGAGCAAAAGTATTGTGTCCCCCCTCATCTGTCTGTCTGTCTGTCTGTCTCAATCTATAATATGATTCTATCTGATCTAATCTAGATTAATATATTCCAATACATAAATAACATGTTAATAATACTATTATGGGAGGATGTTTTTCAAAATATAGATTGTTGTTTAAACTATAATTGAAAGTAATAGTTAAATAATATTTGAATACAACAATGGGGGACACATTTTGTTTCTGAAAGTAGTAGAACTCTTAAGCTTAATTTAGAGAAAGGATTTGATCCTTTGAACACCAACATTATGTCTGTGTTGAGACCAGTGCCAAAAGATTGTGTTCAGCTCAGTGCTTCTTTTATTTTTGGAACACAGATGTGTAACTTTCCAATTTTAATTTTCTGGGAAAATCTCTTTGGAAAATGATCAAGCAGTGATGTCAAAGCCACCTACACTTTCTATTTTCTTTTTAAAGTCAACTGTTTCTCCAGCTGAGTTGTTGAAAGAAACCCTTTGAAGAAATGTGTGGAGCTACCTGAAGGAGGTTAAGAGAGAGAGAATAAAAACGAAAACAATGCAACATAGAAAAAAATGATTAAAGTTCTCCTTTCTTGCATCCTAATTTTTGGGATAACTTTCCTTAGCTTGAAAAATGGAATAAAAACTGTTGACTCACAAAGAAGTATCCATAATTGGGATATTCAACTCTGTTGTTTCGTTAATTAATTATTAGGAGTATTTTGTAGTTTGTACTTTACAAACTCAACCATCCTCTTAGCAGTTTATCATAAGTCTCAAAACCAACACCCTTTCATGAAAATAATAAAGGTATAATATCAAAAGTCTTCGTAAATTTTAATTCCCCAGTCTATAAGCCCCGATTTAAATAAATTGCAAAAAACAATTAAGAGTGAAATATTTGCATTTCAGAACAAACAACCAAAAGAAAAAAAAATATTGCTTTCAGAGCTGTGGCTGTTGAATTCAGAGCTGTGGCCATGGAACAAGACTAAAGAAACCTAAAAAGGAGGACAATTCTACATACAAAGAAAAGGGTTATTTATGGAAACAAGTATGATATATACCCCCCCATTGACTAGACTGAAATTTGCAAAAGGATTTTATTTTCATCTCCTTATATTCTGTAACACAGAATTACCTCTTAAATTAATAACACTGTTTCTTCAGTATCTGTATAGATCTGTGGCCAGAGGCCATGGCAAACAAGCCATATGATACTGTGGGTGACAATGTCTATTCATTGAAAGAAAACACAGTTGTGGTGTGGATGCATCACCTGCCAAGGCTGCAGACCTTCAATTTCAAACCTTTGACTTTCTCTGTGTGGGGCTCTTGATCTCACTGTCGCATGCAAAGAATGTGCCACTGCATAAACTGCATTGTAGATACTATAGCTTTGGCCAGTCATCTGCAACTCAAACAGAGGAGAAGGCAGATTCTTCAAATTCTCTTCTCCACTACAAGTTTCATTGATCATTGATGGTGATTCTTCTTTTGAAAATGAGCAGTCAAACAATTGGTCCCAAACCTCTTGAACAAATCCATCTTTGTACGTTGAAGGTTTGATGCCCCGGAGAAATTCTTTGAAGCCTTGAACTTCTTGTGAGGGCACTGTAAAGGAAAGAGCCCCATGGAACAACTGGAGATCCCAGGCCTTTTGAAACCCTGTCAGTATTAAATCAATTGGAAACATCAGGATCCAAACCTTTCTAAATGATGCACTCTCTTTTTTTTCATAATCACATAAAAACACAACAGTTCTGAGGCACAGAACCATGAATGATTCACCATAGACGAGAAAAACATTGGCTTTCTGATCTATCAGTTTATTAAAAATAGTTGAGATTATATCAACAAATTCTGATACATCTTCAAATGGGGGTTGTTCTGGAACCTTTTGTGTGAAGGCTAAACAGATCCCACTTTTGGAAAGCAACAAATTCAGTTTCTGCAAGAAATGTTCTCCCTTATTCTTATCAACAGTAAAGACTCCAATCCATGTCCATCCAAAATGGAGAAGAAGCTGTATGATTCCTCTGTATTGATGTTCCTCTTTTGGGACCATGTAATAAAGTGAAGATAACTTAGTAGCTTGAGACTCTTCTTGGGAAAAGGAGCCATAGGACAACTGAAAAAAAATCAAAGAGAGAGAGAAAGAGAGTCATTATTAATGACATTGAACAGAAAAATATGAAAACTGAATAATCTCTAGTATTCATTATAAATGAAGACCAATTTATCTCTTACTGCTCTCCCCAAATTACCTGTGGAACCTTGAAGAGATTTATACTTTCTGCCATATACGAAGAAGTAGAAGCATCTAATCCTCCAATGATGGCCATGAGATTCTTCTGGTTATCACATTTGTAG
>JANHGC010000152.1:215961-228171 GCA_027560395.1 Boaedon fuliginosus | reverse complement strand
CGGCATGCGAGCTGGTGCCCCATGCACATGCGCGCACACCTCCCGTGATTTGTGGCTTGAAAAAAAGCCCTCCCGCCCACCCCGGCTCTATTACTTGCTTTTCTTCCCTGTTCCGAAGGCACAGCTGTTTTTTGAAAGAGGGAAGATTGCACGCAGAGGGGGAAGCGCATGTGCATGCGCAGGGGTTGCGTGTGCACGTGCACAGGGATCATGCGTGGACATGTGGAGATCGCATGTGCATGTGCAGGGGGGTGGGCACGCATGTGCACGCTTTCGGCGTGCAGACCCAAAAAGGTTTGCCACCTATATAGTTTACATTGCTATATAGTTTACATTGGCAGTCCATTACCGTAAGAAAAGTTTATGGCAGAACTAGATAGTTTTCTTGAAGTAAGGAGGAGAAACAAAATCTATTTATCGTGAAAATTTTCCAAAGTCAAAAAGCCTGGAGGGTAAAGGGGTATTCTTTCATCAGTCTTGTTTCTCTTTTATTCCTTCTTCTATGCACCCTGCTGTAAGTCTCACTATTGAACAAAAATGGAAACAATGGGTTTTTAAAACAAGCCTTTAAGGAAATGGAACCTAAGTTAATATCCTTTTAGTAAATGAATCAGAGTGGAAAATGATATTGCCTTATTATCAGCAATGGAGAATATAAGTGAGTCAGAAATCTTTATTGCTGACTACGGTAGTGTTTATGAATAATAATTTTAGAGTTGATAGAAGAGTGTCTCGATTTGTTTGATGAAATAAAGCCTAATTCTAAAGGAAAGATTATTAATTATAATATATTCTTTCATTTAAATTGCATCAAGCTTTTATAGTTATAAGATTACAAATTAATCCAATGGAAGTAATCATGGAAAATATGGTCTTTCACCCTTTACTGTCTTGTTGATGCTTGTTAAATGAAACATGTATTTTTCTGGGAAATTGCCTCCTAAAATTCAAAAAATACCTTGGGATGCAAAGCTATCGTAGAAAAGGTATGGCTCTTTAATGATGGTACTCACAGCTATAATAAAATTATACATATGCCTAATCTGATGTAATTTTCCCACTACTTAAATGCTGAACTTCCAAACACAAGGGAATACTAAAATTCTTCATATTGTTTAATAATGTTTACCACAGGAATAAATCCTTGCTATATTTGCTGTGTTCTATTCTACCCATCTTAGAGCTGAATAAAGCTTTAATAGAAGTCTAATCACACAAATGCCCCATTAATTTTTTTTTCGTTTGCCAACGATCCATATTCACTTGGTCATTCCACAGCACTAATCAGGATTATGCATGAATCATATTCTTTATAAAATGCCTAACAGCAATGTATTAATAATGAAAACTACATACAGTGTTACTGTAACAAGCAACATTCCTTATACTTAATTAATGTTTTGGTGTAAACAGAATACCCGCCCCCCCAAAAAAAAATTACATTCAGCCTCTTTAAATGTAAGGATATATTTAATGTGGAATGCAAACATGCATGAAATAAACCATTTAACCAAAGAAACAATTTTATAACTGTATTTATTTCCTTTTGAAAAATGAACAGAAATAAGGATAACTAAATTTTGTGAAGGTGTTTGCCCAGAAATATTCCCAGTGGTCCTGTTATATCTGTGAAAAATGCTTTACTCTCATAAGCTTGGATGCCAAATGTTTGCCAATACCTTTAACTCTAATCTTTATGTAGCTTATACATCACATCCTAATAAATTTTTCAAGGCCAATTTTGGGGAGGTAACTGGGTCAAGCAGATTAAAGAAATAAGAGAGACTGACAAAAAATAGATATAGCGATAGCAATTACATTTATATACCGCTTATCAGTGCTTATACAGCTCTCCCTAAGTGGTTTACAGAGAATAAGCATATTGTCCCCAACAATCTGGGTCCTCATTTTACCGACCTCGGAAGGATGGAAGGATGGGTCAACCTTGAGCCTCATGAGATTCGATCTGCCAAACTGCTAACAGCCGGCAAGTCTGCAGTACTGCATTTAACCACTGCGCCACCAAGGCTCTTGAAACATGCAGTCTATCAAATTAATTTAACTGGGTTAATTGTGTTGATATTTTGAATACAGGTAGTCCTTGATTTACAACAGTTCCTTTAGTGACCTTTCAAAGTTACAACAGCACTGACAAAAGTGAGCTATGACAATTTTTCACACTTACAATCACTGAAGCATCCCCATGGTCATGTGATAAAAATGCAGATGCTTGACAACTTACTCATATTTATGAGTTGCAATGTCTGAGGATCATGTGATCACCTTTTGCAACCTTCTGACAGGGAAAGTCAATGGGGAAGTCAGATTCACTTAACAACTATGTCACTAACTTAACAACTACAGGAATTCACTTAACAACTGTCTCACTTAGCAACATAAATTTTGTGCTGAACTGTGGTCATAAGTCGAGGACTACCTGTACTGACTTGGGTTAGAAAGGCATATTTTAATGCCTTTTAATGCTTAGAAGTTGAAACAGTTGTTCCAAAGTTTCAGCCACAATATTTTTTGCCCCATTCTAGTCATAGACATAAACATTAACATAATATGTTATAAGTTATTAAGAAATTCGATTTTCTTTTTTCCCAACTTGCAACCCAAACAGTTATTTACACCACTAATTGTACGCATACATGTATTGTAACGTTTCTGAAAAAAATTAATGGAATTGAACATTCATATGACCCAATACCTTGTGTAAAATTGAAAGGCTGCCAAAATAAATCTTGTTAAAATGTGTGTGCTACTTTTAAACTATAAAGTCATTATCTCAAAGGGCAAGCCATAATTATAATCTTGTCAAAAATTACAGCCATGACACACTGTTCAATGGATGATGGATTATTTGTAAAATAAAATAAAATAAAAAAATTTGGGGGACAAATTATAGCCATGGAGATTGCAATCTTATACCTCCTGATCACTGATCTCAAGTTTCTTATTTCTGAGGAAACATCTATAGGATTGCACAAATGGAAAAAAAATACCAGCAAATCTATGATACTGTAGCTCAAGAGATATTTTTCATTACTAAAAAGTAGCATATTAAAGGAAGTTGCCTGTAAAATATTTGCTACAATAATTGAATATCAGAATTCCAAGATTTATAATTGTTCATCCATAACTGAGTTGCATTACATCATGCTTTATAAAAAGGCTTTGTAATATTTATTTATTTATTTGATTTGATTTATATCCCACCTCTCTTCCCCAGTCAAGGGGAACTCAAGGCGGCTAACAACAATAATAAAATACAATAAAATACAATATATCAAAATTTCTAACACATTCACACAACAGCCAAATATGCAAATATATTAGCTGCAAGCTTCTTTTCAGTATATAGAATGACTGATATCTGATAGCAAATATGAATACAGACATAATGAAGGCAGATCACAGCTTTTTATGAAAATACGGTATATAATTAATTTCTATAAATATTTTAATTATTTTATTTCAAAGGGTTAGATTTTAAAGCAACATTGCCCAGTATGCAAGCTGAAAAGTACAGGCATGCCCTTGCGTACAAACTGTAAGTGCAACTCACTTACATTGCTGATAGATTTATGCAAAGCTTCACCAAGATAGTGCCGCTATGAAGGAAAGATCACAAGAATAAAAGAAATAATTCAGAAATAACTAAGAAGATGGAATAAAAAAGGGGTAGTAAAAGACAGAACATTCATATTGATATGACAAACGAAATATGTTGAGAAAAACTAATATAGAACAGTTTTGCTATGGTTTTATAAATCTTCTGAACACTTTTAAAAATCTACTTATTAAAAATGTTTTGAATCTTTTTAAAAGATAAAAATTGGAAATATCTAAATTATTTCAGAATTATATGCAGTTTCTAAATTACACTATTTTATTTTTTAGCCCAAATAGTGCATAAAATTTAATAAATACTGCATAAAATTTAATACATTCCTGAAAAACTGGCAAATATATTTGTTAGCGTATCTGTTTAGAAATTTGGAAAAAAAGTTCAGCTATATTTTTCAATACTGAACATATAAATTTTTACTTCTAAAATAATTTTGCATCATAATTTACTATTACCAATCCCAACTTAATTCATAAATAATTTTTTTTCTTTCCTTCTTTAAATATGAACTTTTCTTTATAATATCTACTCCATAGCAAAATTATATTCGAAATTCATTATATACTGCCATTTATTAACAAGCTAAAGATGTACTGTCAGCATGTATAAGTGGTACATCACCATATACATTAAATGCAACATGGGTATGAGAACCACACTTGTTAAAATTGAATGATGGATAATTTCACTGTTGGATACATGATTCATTCCCAGTCATTTGTTCTTTCAGTCAAATTATTAAGAACCTTAAGATGCTTACTGATCTATGATATATTTCCTAAATTATTAATGTTTTATCAAAATCACAATTTACAAAGCTATCAATTCATTATTTAAATTATGTACAAATCAAATTATTATTTGTAGCTGTCGAATCAATGTCATAGGAGTAGTTAGTTAATAATAAAATTAACTCAGAAAATCTCAGTCACAAAAAAAATTCTAATCCAGAAAAACTGAGATCTTTGCCAAATGGCAAAACCTGTTTCCTTTATTGAAAATGAAATAATTTATGACACCATAATTAATAAGAAGAAACCAAAACTCCTTGGTTAACTAGGCTAATATATTTCCAGATACATATTACAGACCAAGTTCAAACTTTATTCAATATGTCTGCTTATTTCACTGGACATTATATAGTCTACAACGTTATTTTTTCTTAGTGATGACATCATGAATTCTTGCTATTATGCAATGATCTAGCAATATAATCTTAATTTTGTATTGTTGGAAGAATTTCCACTGAATTCAGTAGAACAATCCTAGGAATTACTGGGATTGTCGGGATTGTCCTAAATTATTTCAGAATTAAAATTTGCTATTACTGTACTTAATTTCTAAAATGTGTAAATTGGACACAGAAATGTACATCCCATATCCTATTTAATCTTAGTGTATATGTGTACTTCTTGGGGTTTTAATTTGTGTTCAGCTACCTACTGTTATTGTTTTCAGTATCTAGCTGTGATACATAGTACTAATAACGGATGTAGCTAGCTTCTTTAAGAAAAAGAAACACAAAAGGCTTCAATTTGAAATTCTTAAAACACGTGACAGAATAAAAAAAGATAAATGCTTCTTCCAGTATCTGCTAGCAGAAGAAATGTGTGCATTAGCTAAAAATTATACAGTAGTCCTCGAATTACAAACATTCATTTAGTGACTATTAAAAGTTCAGCATCGAAAAAGTGACATGACCATTTTTCACACTTATGACTGTTGCAGCATCCCTATGGTCACGTGATCAAAATTAAGATGTTTGGTAACTGGCATTTATTTATGATTGTTGCAGTGTCCCAGGGTCATGTGATCACCTTTTGTAATCTTTTGATCAGAAAAGTCAATGGAGATGCCAAATTCATTAACAACCATGTTGTTAACAACTACAGGGGTTCACTTAACCACTGTGACAAGAAATATCATAAAATAGGGCAAACCTCAGTTAACAATTGTCTTGCTTAGCAAAGGAAATTTTGGGCTCAATTGTGGCTATAAGTCAAGGACTACCTATACTGGAATGAGCTTCCATAAATTCCTTGTTGCCCAAGTACTGAGATTTTTGCAACTCTGCAACTGAATATATTGATTTGTTTAGAATAGTGGTGATGAACCTTTTCTGGTTTGCATGCCGAAAGTGCATGTGCCCACCCCCCCGTGCATGCGCACATGCCCTCCCCATCCACACGCAATCTTCCCTCTTCGGAAAAACAGCTGATCGGCGCTGCTGTGCCAATCAGCTGTGCTTCGGAAGTGGGGGAAAAAAGCAAATATAGCACCAGGGCGGGTGGGAGGACCTTTTTTCAAAACGCAAATCGCGGGAGGCATGTGCACATGTGTGTGGGGTGACAGCTCGCATGCCCGCAGGGAGGCCTCTGTGTGTCACCTCTGGCACACGTGCCATAGGTTCTCCACTATGGCTCTAGAACCTATTAACATATATATATATATATATATATATACAGATGTGTGTTTGTGTGTATGTGTATGCCTTGGACTTGCACAGTGGACTTGCCATGGTAATGGCTTCACAGTACTTGCTGCCTCGAGTTCCCCCTTTGGGGTGAAGAGAGGCGGGGTATAAATCTAATAAATAAATAAATAAATAGTACTCCACAAGGGGGCTCCCTCTCAGCCTTCCAAGGAAACATCAGGTAATTGGCCAAATACAATCAAAAAAATGAAACACCAACATAGACAAGAAACTCCCAAGGAGAGGAATAGAAGACTTGTGATGGTGCACGAGAGACAGTATAACAGCGTGAGTCCCGACTACAGGATTTTCCTGTCTAATACAGGATTGGGATAAATAAATACCTGGGCAATGCCAGGTTATCAGTTAGTTTACTATAGAATTTTTTTAGAAATTTGGAATGGTTCCTGCCTGTTTTTTTAAGTAACATTATACATTGGGCAGAACTGAATGATGTCATAACCTTTATAGGCAGCATTCTAGTATGCTGGTTGCATGGCACATTCCTATTTTTAATAACTAAAAATATTGAGTCATATCTACATAAAATGTCGAGAAATCTACACATTTTATATCAATTTAACAACTTGTTATCAAATTTTAAGAGGATTAATTTTACAACAAAAATATCATTTCAATAATCTAAAGGTAAAATTAATTTATCAACTAATTATTCTGGTTACCTGATCCAAAAGATCTTCTACTTTTTTCTGCCAGCTTTCTCTGGCGGCATTTTTCTCCCTCTCTTTTAGTTGCAAGAGTTGTGTCATTGCTGACTTTTTATCTTCTTCATGCTGAAGTCTCAATTCTTCTCTAAGTTTTGTACATTCCTGGCTAAAAAAAATAGTCAAAACTAAAACTTAGTCTACTATTTAAAACGTAGAAACCTTGTTGAAATGCACAGTCTTGGTCAAAACATTATTGTTATTAAGCTATATGTTCCTTTTAATCAGTTTTTGGCTCTTGGTGACTACCTGGACTAGTCCCTACAGTTTTCTTCACAGATTGTGGTTTGCCACTACCATTGCGTTAAAAGAAAGGGAATGACACAAAGTCATTCAATAGGCTTCATGCCTAAGGCAGGACAAGAACTCAGGGTCTCCTGTTATTTAGTCAGATGCCTTAACTATTGCACCAAATTTGCTCCTTGTTTATTGAGATACACATTTCTTTAAAAGAGAAAATAAATGGAATCAATACTTGCCGGAGATTTTCTGTCCATTTTATTTCCAGGTCACGAGCCATTCTATCGAGTTTTAATTTTTCCTCTTCCCTCATGGTTACAATCATTGCTTCATGGTGCTGTCTTTCCTGATTTAACTCCCCCTTAAAATAAAAATAAAAAATCTATAACAAACTTATGCTAAGAAATAACAATTCATTTCAAAATGCAGAATTATTAATATTTTTAGATTAACATGGAAATGTTTAATGTGGCTGCTCACTTCATACAAAACAACTCTAGGTAGCATACAACAATTAAATAACACAGCATATAAAACAAACCATGTTAAACGATAAAATGTAATTGTTAATATGAGACCATTATAAAAATATAAATATGCAAATCCCACAGAAAAAGGAAGAATATCAGTCTTCTAGGAAGTCTCCACTTTCCAAAGATCCCCAGGCCTGGTGCCATTCTAGATAGCATCCCACCCCAAATGCCAAAATGGCATAGCCCTAGAACAAGTAGGACCCCAAACCCAAAATCATTCAGTCTTGCTGATGGTTCAGTTGAAACCTATTGTGCTCCATTCAGTTCTTCACAAACTCTGGACCTTAAGATATTCACCACCTCACTTAATTTGCCAAGGGCAGAGATGTATAATTGGGTATAATCAGTGTACTTAGGATATCCCACCCCATGGGTAAGCTCACGCATTGGCTTCATGTAAATATTAGAGGGGAGATCACAGAATCCTGTAAACTGTAAACAGTATTTTGTAAAATACTGTTAAAAAAAAATAAAACTTTTTTGGGCTGGGCCTCCCATCCCCCCACACACTATAGCTACCTTTATTCACTCTGTTTGCAGCACAGCTTATTGGCGCGGCAGAGCACCCCAGCTGTTTTTCCACCTAGGGGCTTGGGAGTGGGAGGCCCCCCCAATTTTCATTTTTATTTTTTACAAAAATTAGCCAAAACGGTTTGCTAGAACCGGCCTTAACAAATGGTTCGCCTGAACTGGGCTGAACCAGTAGAACCCCACCCCTACTCCTGATAGCTGGTGCAACGGTATATCTATTGTAAACCCTGAGGTTGGAAATAACTCTATTAGCAAGCAAGGAAGATTTTTATAGAAATCTCCAGTAATTTATCTTAACACTCTTTTAAACAAGCTGAAAACCATTGTCATATTCAAGAAAGTAATTTCTCCATATATGGCATGGAAGGTCATATGACAACCTGAGTTTGCCTAATGGAGTGAATACATATGATGGAATTCTACATTTACCTCCACATTATACAAAGAGTCAGCGGTTTCTCTCAGTTTTGCCTGCGTTAGTTCTAATTCTTTTTGCAATATTTCTTGGGTTTCCTGGAGGCTAGAAATGTGCCCTTCTGCAGTACTAAGGCCCTGCTCACTTTTTTTTAAGACATCCTGTAGATGCTCCACCTATAGTACAGAAAGAAAATTATTGCTTATTAAAAAGAGAAATCAGATTTGTGTTTGATGAATGTATATTCAGATTCTCAGAAATTATCTTGTGTTTTCAATCTTCATTTATATATAATTTTAATATACTTAATTTAATATACTTAATTAAAAAATTGTTCTTAAAACACGTAAAACAAATGAAGAGATAATGTATCTTTAACATTCAATTGTTTTCTTTATCCATTTAGAAAAATTAAACACAGCATTATGTATATGTTACATGATGCTGGTAATAACATTATATCATGTATTCTGATAGAAAAAAAGAGTAAAAAGTTATATCAAAATCTGAAGGAAGAAATGAAGGAATAATCCCCGCCAAGGAAGTCCAATGATAATAGTGTATAGCCAGAAAGCATATAATGTTGATCACATTTGACAGCAGAAATTCATCTGAAATCTATATGCATGTGCATATATGTATATGATATCCAGAAATCAAATCAGTGGTTAATATTATGTTATTGAATTCCATATGTAAAATAGTATTGAATGGGTAGCTTATTAGTTTTGTTAGTTATTTAAAATTCTAGCACTTAAAGAACACATTTCTTTCATGTGTATAAATTATAAATATACACTATGAACGAACACACACACACACACACACACACACACACACACACACACACACACACAAAGGAATTCTTCTTTTAGCCAAAATGAAGCAGAACAGAATGAATCCAAGTCTAAAATGCCAATTAAGAAAAAAACATTAATAATTAAACATAGTTGAATACACACGGCATTTAGGTAATATGATTGTGTTGATTCTTACTTCCTGATTGGAGGAAGTCAATTTGGTTGTCAGTTCTTCCCTTAGGCTTTCCAACTGCTGTCGAAGCTGATTCTTCTCATCTTCAAAATGTTGTTTCTCTTTCTCAAATTGCTGCTCCAACTCCTTAAAAAAACAAAACAAGGCAGAAAAAATGTTAGGTCTTCTACTGTTTATTGATTATATTCTTCAAAAACATTAAAGATTTATATTCAGTTTTCCTGCTCAGTCTCCCATATAATCTAGAAACAGGTTTCAGAGAGCAAATGAATCTAAGGCAGTCCTCTCCAAATAACTTTAAAGCCTAGATAGATTTTTATTGGGATAGATAATTCATCAATCAAGATCACATTATACCTCTGCTGCATGAAGTGCTCTGGTTTCTAGTTTCTTTCTGGATGCAATTCAAAGTATTGGTTTATTTATTTTATTTATTTTATTTTATTAGATTTATACCCCGCCTCACTTCCACAGTCAGGGGGAACTCGAGGCAGCTAACAACAGTTAAAATACAATGTAATACAATATAAAAAGACTAAGCCAACAATCAACACATTCAAGGAGAGAGCACATTAATTCCAGGCCGACCAACAAAGCCAGGTCTTTGTGGCTTTATGGAAGGCCAGCAAGGTGGGGATGGTTCTGATCTCTGCTGGGAGCTGATTCCAGAGGGTCGGCGCTGCCAGAGAGAAGGCTTTAGCACGGAGGCCGGCCAGCTGACACTGTTTGGCTGACGGGACCCGTAGCAAGTCAACTCTGTGGGACCTAACTGGGCCCTGGGAGGCATGAGGTAGCAGAAGGCAGTCTTGAAGGTACCTTTTGGATGCCTTGTTTTCTTTATGTAACTAAAATTGGGACAACTGCTGCAGCAATTTTATAGAGGTATAGAAGACAGAAAAGGAAATATTTCAGAAATAAGAGCAGTTTGTCAAAGGAAATGAGTGTCCCTCCTAAAGAAAGGAAGCAAATAAATTCTATAGAAGGAAATTCAAAATAACCATCAGTATCTTGGATGATTTGACCTAATTTCTTCTAGATTATTCTACAATATGAGTACAATATTAGGATTAGTCATAAGGGAAGTAAGTCTACTGGCAGGATTTGAGTCTGTATGACATTTTTTTCTGTTGAAACAAATCTAGCTAGACAGAGAAGATGGATTCAAGAGATAGGACCTTTCGATAGTAATTCCTGAGGTCTAGAATTTCTTATCATTTGTGATGCTATAGTCTCAATCCAGTCCATTTTAATCATAAAAGCTGACTTATTTTATATTGATTTCTTTTAATGTTAACTTTTAAATTGTTTGATGTATTTTCATTTTGTTTCAGTGCTACGTTTTATTGTATCTGATTAATATATCTAAATAATATTGAATGAATAGAATAAACTGTAATTTAGCCTGGTCTATTTTATTGTTTTACTTTTAAAGTTGATGTGCAGACCAAATGACAAAACTAATGATTAAGAATCTAATTAATTGCTACCAATATGAAGTCCTTCTGGAATTCATAAACAATCCTACTTCATAGTCTCACATGAAATGCTAGTCATCCATAATCATCCATGTATAGGAGAAATGCAAAATATTGTAGAAATCGAATCTTTCAAAATGTCAGCAATAAAAAAGAGTTGGCTAGTTTATTTAAATGATAATAACAGTCTATTTCTTCTGACTAAAATAATCTGTGAAGCTGGAAATTTTCTTGCTGCAAAACACATAGAACAACTTAAAATCTGGTATAACAATTAAAAACCACTCAACATATGTTGTTATAGTAAAACAGGAACAATCATAAGAGTTTGTATTTCTCTTACCATTTGGAGTTTCTTTTTTTCCTTCCTAGCATTGTTATGTGCTGCTTCAAGATCAGTATTATGTTTCCATGCCAACTCCTCCAAAGCCTTGGAATGAGCTTCTTTTATCTGTGTAGTCTCTCCTTCTAGTTTGACTTGCAATTTCATTAACTCCTTTTCATAATATTCTCGTTGTGTTTCCCTTGCTTCATTTACTCTCTTTAATTTAAACAACTTAGAATCAAAATCAGATAAATGTATTTTGAAAACTATATAGTCTTGAGTTCATTACACTTAAGTTGTCATTGTGGTTTTGTCCCATATGTGCAATATCTAAGCTATATCATAGTTTAAATATTAATGATGTGGGAATGATAAGACAATCAAGCCTTCAAATTCTCTTCAGTTGTCCTGAACATAGAAGTTCACGTAATATAGCAGAACTAGATATGAAACTTCATTACACATTTATGTAGCTAAATCCTCTCAGTTTAAATGAGGATGCAGGCCTTTTGTATAAATTTGGCACTTTGCCCCTGATTTTTCCATATATTAATGAAACCTTATTTCTCACTTAGTGGAAAGTGGTGCTTGTTGGCATATCTAGCATTCTTGCCCTCATTAACTAACTCCCAAAATATTTCTAACAGCTTGTAGGTTAATCAGTTATGCAATAGCAGTTGTATGTTATAGCAGATATTGAGATTAAGAAACTGCTAATAAACACTGTATACATCTAATGGTTACAATAACAAAATAGCTTTAATTGTATAATAGGTCATACAAGCAGACTTCCAGATACTAATTCTTATATACCAAGATCAAAATAGTGTCCTTTCAAGTTATGCAACTTTTATGCACTTGTATAT
>JANHGC010000152.1:163056-175245 GCA_027560395.1 Boaedon fuliginosus | reverse complement strand
TTATTTTATCATTTTCCTTTATGTATACTGTGAGCATATGCACCAAAGACAAATTCCTTGTGTGTCCAATCACACTTTATTTATTTATTTATTTGGTTCGATTTATACCCCGCCTCATTTCCTGGGTCAGGGGAACTCGAAGCGGCTTGGCCAATAAAGAATTCTATTCTATTCTATTCTAAAATAGTGACTGGATCAAACACATCTTCAGAGTTAAATGGGTGAGGATTTCATCCCAGACATAACCACACACACATACAGTCTAAGCTACAGATAATAGGAGCTGTGGTGGTGGAGTGGTTAGAATGCAGTATTGCAGGCTAACTTTCTGGTCACTGCCAGGAGTTCAATTTTGACCAGCTCAAGGTTGACTCAGCCTTCCATCCTTCCAAAGTCGGTAAAACAAGGACCCAGATTGTTGGGGGCTATATACTGACACTGTAAACTGCCCAGAGAGTGCTGTAAAGCCCTAAGAGCGATGTATAAGTCTAAGTGCTTTTGCTATTGCTATAATGAAAATCCTAGAAATCAGGAGTCCCTTTTCACAGAAAGTAAAAGGGATATGGGAACCATGCCTTCCTAGGGGGTTCACTAAGTTTATCTGTGGCTATAGCTTCCGAAATATTGCACATGATGTACCTATGTTTTGAAAAAAATATGGAAAGGAGGTTTATGATAGCATACACATGTACAGACCTCTTATTTGCAATTACTGATACTTTATATGGAGATCCATTTCCATCCATATAAAAAGATATTTAAAAAAAGCTTCCCTTGTCCAGTTTTGTCTGCCTCTAGGGGATGGTGCTCATCTCCATTTCCTAGCCAGGGGAACCAGTGTTGTCTGGAAATGCTTCTGTGGTCATGTGGCTGGCATGACAATTCACAGAAACTCACAGAACACTGTTACCCTCTCACTGAAGTGGTACCTGTTATCTACTTGCAATCTGCATGCTTTCAAACTGCTAGGATAGCAGGAGCTAGGACATTCATGGGGACTTACGTCACATGGTACCTGGGTCTCAAAACTGCTTATTTTTTTGTAGGCAAGCCCAGCGTCTTAACCACTAGGCCACTGTGTCCCCTATATCCAACCAATTCCATGGGTCCTAAACAAGCCTTGAAGATTTGTGTCTGTATCACAGTTTGTAAAGGGCTCTTTTTATTTGAAGTTAATCTTATTGCTTTTGAATCTAATAAGCCGTTATCTACTGAAGCAAACCTGTTTAAATTGTTAGCAGGCTTGTAAATAGCAATCTCATATTTGTAATGATTTTATGGGTCAGAGAAAATGTTGACTGATTTATGTTAAATAGTAACCTAGCTTATGACTTTACTTGGCGATTTGGGAGAGCAGTTGTCTTGGCTGGAATATTTGAGTGCTGCATTTATCAAACAGGCAGATTTTAATTGTTTCATTTTACTGCTAATTATGATAATGATCATTCTTTTTTCAGCTTCTTTGGAAGGTAGATCTATTGGCTGATATCATTTAATACAAAAATGCAAAATGTAAGGCTACAAGGCCACATATTACCCCCATCCTCACATTACAATTTTTAAAAACTGAATAGCAGGGGACAATTATTATACATGTATAACTAGTCATATTAACTGTGTTTAATTGCAATTACATTACATTTAAATGAAATGAGACA
The DNA here is from genome assembly GCA_027560395.1 of Boaedon fuliginosus. NCBI lineage: Eukaryota > Metazoa > Chordata > Lepidosauria > Squamata > Lamprophiidae > Boaedon > Boaedon fuliginosus. The sequence continues at coordinate 173,587 of JANHGC010000152.1, read as the reverse complement.
AAATTGAATTTTGATCCCCCCTCGCCTCTATTTACAGCTTCCCTGTATGCCACAGGCCAAGCTTCACCATTAATGAGGGAGAAATTGCACGAGGGCAGGAAATTTGTGAATGTTCCTATATGTTGGAGGTTCACAACCTTTCTTAAGTTCCACTAATCACTATATCAAAGAGTCAGGGTCCCAACATGCTAGAAACAAAACTCTAATTTTCTCAAGGATTTTAATCTTAAAGTATTGCATTTGTCATTTATAATGAAGACATAAACTTTCAGTGATTGATTTTTATTTACTTAGATAGGCTACTGCTCAGCTCCATCCATGGGTACTGTATATGGCTTGTAAAGATAGAGTGGCATTGTCCCTTTCTTACCAAAAATCCCTACTGTAATCTCTGCCTAAGATATAGTTTTCAGCATAGGATGTGCTGATGAGTCAAGACCTTCAAATATCTAGGGATTGTCTTCCAAGCTACAGGTAAATGCAAATTTCATGTTGACTACCTTACTCTAAATGCAATGTGTCAACCTTACAATTCTTTTACTTCTTCAAAGGAACTCAGCATATACCTGTTTTATCATTTATTTAGCATATGGCAAATACATGGACTTACAATGGCTCAAATATTAATATCCAGTCCACCCAGCCATTCAAGGACAGGGTGGTCTATGTTGAAAAAAATCAGACATTGGGTCTGTGTAAATTCTTGATGGACATTCAGACACAATGTGATCAGAGGTGGTATTTAGTCAATTCTGACAGGTTCCAGAGAACCGGTAGCGATAATTTTGATTGATTCAGAGAACTGGCAAATATCCTTGATTGGACGACAGCATAACCACGCCCACCAAGCCACGCCTACAGAACCTGTAGTAAGAAAACGAATACCACCACTGAACATGATGGATATTTTGTTGAGGAGCACCAGTCACAAAGGGGTAGAGACAAGACCCCACTTAAACAATGAATCCTGGCAGACACCATGTTGGGTACAGAACTTGTTCAGTGTTGACCAATGCTGCGGAGGAAGGTCAAAACCTGGCACCTCTTGTGTAGGGACATCTATGTAACTGCCTGTATCTGGGCGTTCAGCTTAAAGTCTTCTCAGCTAAGACTCAGCCAAGACTCTTTTTGGAGCTCAGTTGTGTCCTTACAGCACATTCCTTCTCTTAGAAAGACTTCAAATTTCTGAGATCTTTCAACCACCTCCCTATGTGTTGAGCATAGACCATTGCTGTTAAGTGGGCCGGGAGGTTGACAGCCCTGGATTAAATAATTCAACAATACAATACATATTATGGATGTAAACTGTGAAATGAAATTTTTCAGATAGCATGTTTGAGAAAACTTATTCTTAGATTCTGGATGCAGTGAAATATATTTATTTACAGTATTTGTTGTACATTGTTGACTGCCTGACATGGATTAGGGAGTTTATATGTTAATTATTATGTGTTCTAGTAAAAAATCAACCAGCAAACCTAGTTTTGTGTAGGACAGAGATGTCAAACTGGCACCCTGCTGGTCAGAGGTGTGCTACACAGGCCATACCCACCCCAGCTCCACAAAAGAGAAAAACATTGTGATACGTCATGTGAGGCAGTGTAATATCATGAGTTTGACACCCATGGTGTAGAAAGAATGACAGAACCTGGGATGGTGGTGGAATAAAACAAGAAATCAGCCCAGAGTCTCTATGTAGCCACAAAACTGCCCAACCTCTCTTGAATTCACTTGACCCTTATCTAGGGCCAAAATAGGTCTTTCACACCAGGCATATTATCTTCCTTGTAATCAGTCCAGATCTTCCTCCATTTATTGCAGATTTATTATTTGTGCCTCTTCAATAACCATACATACATGAACACACTTTGCCAAATGAAAGCATTTATTAAAAGACTTTATTCACAATTGATTTTTTTTACAAATATAGTTCTTAAAAATTAAGCATTTTGATCTCTTGTAACTAGATATTTCTATAAAGGTGGAAAAAGACTAAGTGGAATATGCACAAACAAAAACATATAACAAAATGACTGCATGATCAGTTCACTTTACCAATGAAGTGTCATTTGTGATTATAAAGCTGTCATACAACACACATGGGACTTAAATTAAGAATTTCCAGGGTTTTATAAATTAAGTATTTGAACAGCCACATTGGGCATATCAATGCGGTTGATTTAGCTTTTTTGCTAAAAAGCAATGGAAATTTAGACGCTGTCTAATCTGGAAAAGACACTTAAAAAAAATAGAGTTACTTTATTGTTAAACTATATACATAGTGATCAGCATTAATTCAGTCATTTCCGGAAGGATAAAAGGGAATCCCAAAGTTGCTTGTGTGACGTTGCTAGTAAATTCTAAAAAAGATAATTGAAGCTATTCACACCATTGTAAATAATTTCAGAATTTTAGCAATAACTTTTAAAATGGCAATCAATCTGAAACTTTATACTTTGGCAGTTTTCTGTAAAACTCGACTTTGCCATTTTGAAGATATAAAACAATGTTTCTTTTATACTTAGCAATTCTAAGGGATATACAATCTTCTTGTCTACTTACATCACTTTACAAAAAAGATACATTAGTGCAGCTTGTACATACAACCTGATTACCTCTAAGTTATAGAACAATAGAAACGTTGTGCTCTTTTAAATAATAACCCCCATGAGAAAATTACAACTCCCTTTAAAAAGAAACATGTAATTAATAAAAACATTTGAGTCACTGCCTTTGAGGAAATTATGTGCAATTGCCTCTAAAAGATGGAAAGGGGGCTGGGTATAATTTTTTAAATGTTCATTTTTTTCATTCAATTTATAGAAGCAGACAAAGATGACTATAGGAAAATATCAACTTCACAGACATTAAATTAAACCATGGATCACTGGCCTATGATTTATTAAATAAATCACAATGGTTAAGTTCACACAATATGGGAACTTGAAATTAGATTATTATAGTTTAAGGTTACATGTGAGCAGGTCAGAGTCCAATTTACCCAAACGGTACCTTGATGTAATATACACTGAAGGACTGGCAGCAAAATGAGAGGAGGTGAAATGCCACATATGAGCCAATATCAGCTTCACAAACTAAATATAATGATTAGAAAGAATAAGAGAAATAATTCCCTTGTATTTTTTTATTTAAGACTGGCACATTTTTGGGAACAAGCTGGTATAGTATTGGAACTGGACTGCTGAATGCCTAACACAGGATTTCTGTGAAGGATATTTGAATCCAATGACATACAGTCTTGGAACACTTATTATATTAACCAAAACAAAAAATAAAAACCCAAAACAAAAGAAAAACAACAAAAAACCACATCCCTTTTAACCAAAGCCTTAAAAAGGGGAACAAATTATTTGCTATTCCAAATGTCTTCATGTAAACATAACAGTGAGGAAATGATCCATGTTATGTTCATGAGATACTGTATGTGGAAGATAAACAGTGGACTGGTATAATGAAGGACTACTGATGGTCCTACCAAACAGTAGTGTCTTGGAGAATAATTGAAGTACTGCATCAAGATAGTCATACCAGGTAACCACTTTTAGTTTTATGAGTTTACTCTTAGGAAATTAAAAAGTTTTAACAAAATGCATTCTTCAAAAGGTCTTGAACAGGACAAAGAATTTAACTATCATCTGTTGGATGATGCAAGGCAAGTCATGGCAGTGCACAGCGTCGTAAGGAGGAATAATAACTTACAGTCTGTTTTTGGGAAAGGATTTCAAGGTTAGAGGCCGTAACAGACTTTTACCATCAATGGTGACTCCCAAAGAAAGTAAAAATGGCACTTTAGTTGGAACAATAAAGATTAAGAAGTGGAAATCAACTGTACTTTTTTTACATTAAAACTGCTACATAATTTTTTTAAAAAAAGAATGTGATGGCTCTGAACTGATAATATTGCACATTATTAGCTACACAAATGATTGCTGCCCTATTATACTTACTTTCAGAAAGTGCGTTGACTTTAAAAGTATTTTGGTCAATCAATACCAGTAGATTTGTTACAGGATGAATATTAATAATAAATCCTGTACAGCAATATATAGTTTGATTCTCATTCTATGTAATTATATACTGCACATATGTCCTACTAGTTAACATACTGAGCAGCTACAGAAGATATTTTTCTTTGCTGATAAAAGAGGTTAATGTTATTTGGTAATTAATTTTATGCTATATCTGCAATACAGTACTTACTATATCCCAAAAGAAACTTTACTATTTACAGTATTCCATTATTATGGCAAGAAAATCAACTGTCCCTATGTAAAAACAGGTTGTGATATAATTTGTAATGTTTTTTCCCACGTCACATCTATTGGCATTAAATCTAGAAATAAAGTAGAAATTAATTTCCCTCAATGTTCCATGATGGAAATTGTATTTGCTTTTCTGTAAATCAGCATTTGAAAAACTTAAAGTGAAGATACTTCAGGATGTAAAGAGCCAAACAGAAAATACAAGAGTGCAACAAATGAAAAGCATTTTTTTTCAATTTGATACTCAAAATTATATGCATGTTAAGTGTTCTATATAATCAAAAAATGACATCATTTGTAGAAAAATGTCTTAATATAATGATTTGCTAGCTGCAACAGTCCTGTTCCAAATATATATGAATGTTCTTGTTCCTCCAATAATTTTACTTTCTGATTTTTCAGTTGCCATGTTTGATTTTCAGGATAGTTTTTAAGACTTGGAGGGTGTATGAAACTTAATATGCAAACTGGCACAGTCACAGAAAAAGATTCAGATAAAATTGGGACGGTAGGGGCATGAAAGGGAATTATTGCTTGTGGTTCCCCCTATTCAGACTACCAGATCATCATTATGGCTAAACCTAAAACCCAGCACAATATGATCATCCATTGGGTTCATAAATAGATTTGTGATGTTGCAGCAGCATTGTAGCATGACTAAGCCATAGTGTAGAGGAAACTATTTGTACTGAGCTGTAACAAGTTTCGAAAAGCCTCACATCACTGCAGACACTCAGAACATTATGTATCATCAGGTTATCTGTGGATCAGGGAGTAAGTTTATGCAATTTTTATAATTAGTCCTCTTATCTGGGCTCAAAACTTGGATAGCTAAATTTGAGTAACATTGTAAACTGACTTGAGTGTCCAGGTAGGAGGATGTAGCACTGTTTAGTAAATACAATTTTAGGACTGCAATGAAACTTTTAGGACTAGACACTAGACTCTTGACTAGAGGATAGCCAACATTCAGTTTTAAAAGCAATATAATGAAGAAAGGCTACCTCAACAGGTTCCCTTCTGTTATACATCCATCCCCAGCTTTCTTTTCAACAAAATTTTGCTTTGTTACATGAAGGCTGCTAAACATGATGTATCATATAAAGTTCATCCCTACTCACATTGTTTAATGTTGCTTATTAAAACTATAATATTTACAGAAGCATCCCGAATGTAAACAGGAAAAAGAACCATTCCATAACAGAACTAAAAAAAAAAAAAATTCAGTCAACACTATCACTTTGATAAAGTAGGGAACAGTTTAGGTTCCCCCGCCCCCTGCAGTAAAGCATTAAAGTACTGTGGTCAATTATTTCAAAAGAGAATTAGAGTCACAATGTGAGCTTCTAAAACATGGTACCTCTGAGGTATATTATCCTCCTCTTTCCACGTCATTGTGCCCAATATCTATCAAGTGGAAGAAAAAGCTAATGGAATGTTGAAAATAGCAACAACAGACTTATAGAATTGGACTAACCAATCTCTAAATAGGATAAATTTAAAAGCACAAAAAGGATATCACACATTAGATAATTCATCTTGCATAACAACTGAAGTTTTACAGGAAACAGATTTTTCCTTTCGGTGAAAATACTGCTGAAGCTTTATTTTCACCAAGACAGAGTTTTGAGAACTGTGCAGTCTCAAAGGGTATCTGTGAAGCCATGTCCAAATGTCAACCCAATTTCACAGTTGTTTATGAAACAAATCCAGAGACAAAGAAATAGATGGGCACCAAAGTTATCTGTAGTTAGGCTTGATACGTAAATATGTGAAAAAGATTTCATAATCCAGGCTTCTAACACAAGCCACAGTTCAATGTAATGGTATATACAGATAAGATAAAACTATATCTGGTTTATATGAATAGTACATCTTTCTAAGTATTCTGATTACCAATTAATGATAGACCCGCATAAGAAGAGGCTGTCACAGTTAGATTTGTCTCCACTGATCAGACAAATCCCACTGGAGCAGATTTAAAAAGAAAAAAGCTCTTCGTACTTAATTCTTTATGGCTTTTTGCAACACAGCAAAGTATTACAGCTTAAAGCAGACATCTCCTCACAGAGGAGAAAACAATTTTGCAGTCTAAACATAAAGTAAAAAGTACGTAACATGATGAATTCTGTATTCTGTTTGACCAGGTACTCATTATACTGATGGTCAACAAAAACGAGAGATGGCACGTTATATTCTGGGAAAACATAAATATTAATAATTAAAATTAATATTATTAGGTCTCTTGAGAAAAAATTGCCAGGTTGATAGCAGACTGCAAAAACAAACAAACAAATGAAACAAAACATGAAAGAAGGACCGGTTTTAAACTAAAAAATGCCAGCTAGAACATTAACAGCCATATAATATGCCCGAATAAACAGCTTTATTTGCTTTCTTTTTCCTCTTTTCCTCTTTGAATAATTGGGAGAGGATGTGCCTCCGTATTAAAGACCCAATGTTCAAATGGGAGAATATCATCTTCAGAGAATAGTAAATATAAATACCTAGTAAAGAACAACAAAAATGCATTATTAATACATTATAAAACTAGAAATACAAGTACATGTAGCATATTTATTTTATTTATACTGAAAGTTTATTATATTAAGAATTTGCTTAGTATTTCATTGAGAAGTATCCAAACTTCCACTGGAAATACATCAGCTATTCAACTTAAAAACAATCTGGTTACATTTCATAAATGTATCCATTTTTCCCCAAGGGACAGTATTAAAATTTAAAAAAGAGAAGCTTTTTAAAGTTATTAAAATGTTCATCACTGAAAAGGGAGAACTCATTTCTTCCCAGTTACACCAACATCTGACATATCCACAGATGAGACACAGGTAATAGTGATTAAGACATTTTCTTGCTTCCAAGGTGACAGGACTAACCTGCTGTCCTGCTTCTTTCTTTTAGTTTATGGTTTGAAGCTCTGTTTCTCCTGATTCCCCAGTTCCCATCTCCAACTCTTCAATGCTCTCTTTGTTTCTGGATATAGTTTCATATGAAGCTATGCATAGCTTCAGACAGATCTTCAGATCAAATATTTTCCAGGCTGGGTAGCTTCAAAAAACACCACAGACAATCCAAAGCCACCCAGTCGAGAAGCAATTCAGCTAGTGCTAGGCAAGAAGGTTGGCAGAAGCCTTCTGCCACAGCACTGGTTGCCCAGTGATTCAAGATTATCCAACATATTTCATCAAGGAGATTCAGCTGACCTCTGCTGCTTTAATAAATCAGATCCCCTCTTCAATCCACCTTACTTTGTTAAAGCAATGTGTTTGCTTTGCACAGGACTAGTTTCAGCTACTTATGCTCCAACTCACCAAATATTAATTAATAACTCATTTAAAAATCCGTTCAATTGCTTACTTTAGCGTTTCTGAAAGGAAGAAACTCTGTTGCACATCATCATGGCTTTTACGATTGCTGTAAACATCTCTAAGGCCAGAATAGCCACCATCTACTCTGCAATATTTTTCCAATGCCTGCATTTTAAAAAAAGAAAAACAGCGTATTTTATAAATATCTTTTTCAAAGCAAAACATTGTAGGGTAATTTGCCTTACAATACTGCTTCATAATTTTAAATTTAAAGCAATTATCAGAACAATAGCATATTCTGTATAAAACACCTCAGTCATGCTGAACTGGAGCCTCGGTGGCGCAGTGGTTAAATGCAGCACTGCAGACTATCTCTGCTGACTTGTTCAGCAGGTTATCAGATCGAATCTCACCAAGTTCAAGGTTGACTCAGCCTTCCATCCTTCTAAAGGTCAGTAAAATGAGGGCCCAGACTGTTTGGGGGCAATATGCTGACTCTGTAACTGCTTGGGCAGTGTTGTAAAGCTCAGATAAGCAGTATATAAAATCTGAATGCTATTGCTATCTATATTGTAAGCCACCCAGAGTCCTTTGGGAGTTGGGTGGCATAAAAGTGTAATTAATAAATAAATAAACTGAAATTTGGAGTACAATTAATGCAAGAATCTTACTACAACTCACATTATTTTTATTGCAAAAAAGCAATAGGCTTTTTCTAATTCAGAAACCTCATTTGTTTGAATAATCAACAACAACAACAATAAACAACTGGAGCACCACTTGAATGCCATTGGCCTTGACAAATTCGCCATCAGTCAATTGCAGAAGGCGGCTTTACTGGGAACAGCTTCCATCCTGCGATAATATCTGAAATACTGTCAAACATCCCAGGTCCTTGGTAAGGACTTGATAGGTAAACAAAAATGCCAAACCCAATCTGAACATCTGGCTGACTGTGATCATGATGATCATCAAAAACAATAATAAAGTTCAGTTGACTGAATTTCATGTTTAATGAATAAAATAATAGTGCTTTGCCCATTTTGTTTCCATCAAGTACCTTTTGCCCTACAGATCTTAATTTATTCATATTTTTACTGCATTGGTTAAACACTAAGATAAATGTTTATTCTCATATCTGTTCTATCCTTTTAAACTGGTAATATTATTCCACTTTTGACCAAGCAAACATTTTAGTAGAACAAGCTGGAGCATTAATTTAAGTGAAAATATAAACTTACATAAATAATTACCGGTATAATAATAATGGGACAATTGTAACTCGGATTGGGATGAGAAAACTGACAGATGGCTAGGAGGAGCTATTTTTTCATAGGAGGAGCAACGACTGGAAAAAGAAATTCTAGCACAAAACCCCACACTGATGCTGATCAAGAAAGTGACCATAAACTTTCTTGGGAAATTGTGAAGCTTTAAATCCTGTTTATACTTCAAGATGAAAAAGGTTTCTGATGATAGAAAAGGGTGAAGATTCATTTGATATTTTAATTCTGTTAGACATGAAGGATTCTGTTTGTACTTAAAGTTGTCTTGATCATCATATCTAGACATCTTATATCAGTAATAGTTGAAACTGTTTGGAGTATTGAAATGTCTGGAGATTACAAATACTAAGGGGAAAACCATGTATTAATCAAATGTTTTTTCCTATCTTGTTCCTTTGACTATTCGATTTTAAAGATAAAAACAGAGAAAAAATGAAATTAAAAATGAAAATTTTATTAGCTATGACTAATTATGTCTTAAATATAATAAATTAAGTATAATTTTCTTTTTTCTTAAACAGTAGATATAAAAAAATGAAAATGGCTGAAATCTCTCAGATGACTTCTTTTCTTCTCTCAAATGCCAAGATACATCACATCCTACCAACTATATTTCCAATTCATTTAAAAACAGTATATTACTGCATGCACTAAATTCAAATAATTTTTTAAAATGTCAAACGTACAAATTATAAGATACTTCAAAAAAATAATTTAAATGTCTCACCTCTACAGCTTCCCAACCCCACTGCCGGTATTTGGGGTCATGAGTGAATCGCCACATATACATATAAGTTTCTATAACTTCAGGTCGTAAGATGTAATATTTTTCATTCTGTCTGGTAGCAATTGCCTCAACTCCACCATCAAATCGGAAAGCTTCTGGCCCCAATTTCATGCCTACACACAATATTAAAGTATTCAGTTTTATCAGTGCTGGAATAAAGCCCTTTCAAAAGTGTTAGTAAAGAACCGTGATCTTAACATATGTGAATTACTTTATTACTATATAACATGTTATAATTTTGAACTCCAAATTACAGGATTCTCCTGCTATACAAGGAGGTTGGTAAACATTTGTTAGCCACTCAACAGAGTTGGAATCTGAAGAGACACAGCAGGCAGAAAAGCGATGAAAAGTCAGTAGAGCTGTTCTAAGGGAGGAACCCTGTTAAGTGTTACATTATACAGTAGCTTTATTAAGATTCCTGCCTCAACATGATAGGAAATTGTATGACATTTGTGCACTCAATGGCACGATAGCTGAGAAATATCCAAATATAAGAAAAACAATGTTTGAAGTAATCTTGAATACTTTTTCTAGTGGTAGGGTTTTATCCAGCAAAATGTTTAGCTGGAATACTTCACAAAATTGTGTAAGGGTGTCTAAAGCCATGAAAGGTTCCTAAACACTGTTTTATTGCATTCAAAACATATTTTGTTTAATCAATTTCTTTTAAATTTAACAAAGCTATTCAAAAACAAACAAAAATGAGGAAAATTAAACTCAGATATAAAAACATAACAAAAATTTCTGGGGAATACATCGTATTTATTTATTTATTTATTTATTTATTTATTTATTTATTTATTTATTTATTTATTTAGGTTTATATACATCGTATTTATTTAT
>JANHGC010000152.1:142661-152860 GCA_027560395.1 Boaedon fuliginosus | reverse complement strand
TCCCCTGGAAGGGGTGAAGAGAGGCGGGGTACAAATCCAATAAATAAATAAATAAATAAATAAATAAATAAATAAATTTGCAACAAAAACACAGGAGAAATGACTAACTGGTACAAATTCAGGGGATCAAGGAACTTAATTGGCAAGGAATACAGTAAAGTTGGTCTGCAAGATTAATTTATTCAATATAGGTTAAATGGTAAGCTTTTACCTTTTGATATTTAATAATGCCCAAGGAATTCCTGTGGGGGTATTAAAAGCTGGAAGCAACTTCTCTCCTAGTTCTACTGCTTTTTTTCGGAATATCTAAAAATGGAAATAAACAAGAGTTAGATAATACAGGAGAAAACGAAAACAAGGTTCCTATATTTTAATCTGAAATTTCAGATAAAATTCAGAATAGTTTTTCCAAAACTCTTTAGAAATATTTCCTAATTTGACTAAATCAAATTCTGTTAATACAAAGAGTATTAATTACACTTTTATTAAAAATATTTTTTTTTATGGGAATAAGGGTGAACATGAGATGATGCTTCAAATTGTTATGAATTAGACTTGCCTGTCAGCTAACAGAAGGCCAACTCAAAAACACAAGAGAAAACAGGATTATTGTAACAAAACAGAAGAAACAAGGTTTGAAGCTAGAAACTGGGAGACTGTGAGTTCTAGTCCTGCCTTAGGTACAGAGTCAGCTGGATGACCTTGGGACACTCACTTTTTTTCAGCCATGGGAACGAGGCAAGAGCAAAAACCTAAAGGGACCAGCCCAGGCAAATGCCAGGAGTCAATACTGGGGCAAGGCACCAAACAAGCAAATGCCACACCCAATCTTACCTCTTCTCCGGAAAGATAGTATGCTGAAAGTAATCCTCCAACAAAACGGATGTTTACTTCAAAAACTGAGATTTCTGCATTCTGGAAATATAAATATATTTTAAGCTTTACATTAATTTGAACACAAGAAATGTAATAACTTTCCCCTACTATTCTTAATATTGTTAGTATTTGTATTTTGCATAATACTGAGGGAAGTTACGCTTCATTCCTCTAAAGACTTATTCCATAAATAAGTACAAACCTATTTATGGAATATTAGTGTATGAAAATATGATTAAAAGAATATCTCATCTAAAGGGAATTCAATCAAGTAATTTGAGATTTACAGCTATGTGTGTTTATAGTCTCCTGCACCTGAGTTATTTTCTCACTTCTCTCCCCCTTACTTCCAGTTCCATATAGTATGTGCATCTGAGTCTCACTCAAAGACTATTAAGACCCACCTATATTGACCCAATTTATGCTCTCATTCCCCTACCTTTCTGAGCTTGTGCTGCACTGTAGCAACGCCACCCCCCGTGGCTTGTGGTCTAAGGGCCTCTCGCATCCCCTGTGGCACCTATTCATTCTTTACCTGGCACTTCCTGTCTCCTGCTTAATGACTCATATATCTTGGGGTGATGATGATAACTGGGATTGCCTGGATTGCTATCCCTAAGAGACGTGGTCATGTGACACTGCACTTTATGGCCACATTTTTTTCACTCAAAAGATTATCTGACAAAACAGACTTAAGGAAAAAAAAGGATATGTGGCGTCTTGATTTAGATTTAGAAACTTTTATTTTATCAATTCGGCACCAATAAGCTTTCCAACAAATGCATAAGGCAAGGATAAAAAAAATAGTGTAACTTCACAACTGATAAGAGAGCAAGCACGCATGTGAGTCTAGGAATTGTAACAGAGTAACTAAAAAGTTAGTTTATGTTGCTTGAATTATTTTATCTTTCCCCTTTTGCCAACTCTCCTTCAAATACTGACAAACACACACACACACACATATTGACAATCCACTTTTGAAAATAAGATACAGAATTTTCCTTCTATTTTTGGCAACCCACATATTCAAGATGTTCAGAACATATTCTTGATATAATTGGGGTTCACCATCTGTTGCTCCATGAATCTTCCTATAGGCTATCAGCTGCAACATTATCAGTGGAAAACTGGCAGCTGTGCCCTTTGCTCCTATCCTCATTCCCTTATCCTCATATTCCTTATTTTCTTAAAAAAAATAATAAAAGAAACCACATTCAGACAATTTTTAAAATCATGTTTAATATAAAATGTAAATTTGCCCTATATGCTTCCAGAAGCACCCACACTTTTTACAAGATGGATTATCAATTCCTCTTTCTCTCAGGAATCACTTCTGGTGAGGAATGGCAAATTGACATTCATTGGATCATGGGAGATATTGTGGCCAAAAAGGCAAAATATCACATCCACTGTCAAAAATTCTCTCTGGATCAAGAAGACGTCCTGAGCTTACACTTATATGTGTATCTATTTTGTTTTGTTTTGTGAGTACACAGCAGAAGCTAACGTTTTTGCAGTCTCTTGCTATCAGTTAGGCTCATAGGAATCCATCATGCTCAGAGCTATTAATAAAGCCTTTCATAGACTCAAAGTTCTCTCACGCCTATCTTTTTAATCATTTTGAAGGGTTTTCCCCCCTTCAGAACTGCAACTCTAGAATTAGCTAGTTTCTCTTCAATCCATTTAGAAGAAAATTATGTGCTTCAAGTTTTATAAGAATTGTTTTCTTTGCAATTTACTACAGCAAAATGATGATTACAGTGCTGATTTCAAAAAGGTTTAAAACTGATTAAAGCTTCAGATGAATTTGAATTAAAGAAAGACTTTGAAGTTAATTAAAAGGATCCTCTCTTGTGGAAGAGCTCTTTTGTTTATATTTTAAATTGACAAGAAAACTTGGAAAGGTGGACAGTGGAGGGCACCAGATGGTTATCTTAAAGAGAATGTTTGATGTTTGGGTCCAAGAGGTTTTGAGTTATTTACCTCTAGAAAGGAATCAAAAGGTATTATGTAAGAGGAAAAAATCCCATTGAATAAAACTGAAATGAATTTTAAGGTGGATTCAAAATGTATACATTACAAAAAATGGAAATATTGGATTAAAAATTGGAATTGGATGATTTAAAAATTGATTTAAAAATGATTTAAAAATCTACAAATAATAAAAAACATCTGGATTATTTTCTTATATTGGAATATGAGGAATTTACTGGATTTATTATACTGGAATTACAAAAGGACTTGGAAAAAGATAAGAATTTCAAATGAAGAGACAAAGAATATGAGAAATTAAATGTCAGAAATTTATTTGCTGAGAGAAAGGAAAAAAATATAAAATTGGTTCACTTAATTATAGTTACAATGGTTTGCTCTTTCTGGTGATATCTACTTTTTTTTTACTGGGACTAGGTAATGTTTAATTTGTTGCAATGGATTTATTTATAATTTTTATTTTTATACATAAATAATGTTTACTATTTCTCATGATGTTTAATGCTTTTTTGATTGCGACTGGTTGTTTGCTATCTTTGTTTTTAATTAGGACTGACTTTGCCTATTTGCAGAGAGGGATTAGGGCAGTGGTGGCGAACCTTTTACAGCCCTGCATGCCAGAAGTCTGTGTGCACGAGTGCGTGTGCGCGCATGCAGCCACATGTCCCTGCAACCCCTCATGCACATGCATGCTCTTCAGCCCTCCCACCACCCTGCACGCTCTCCAGCCCTTGTTTGGAAGCACAGCTGATCGTCGGATCAGCTGTGTTTCGGCTTTGGAGATGCGCGTGCATGCGCACGGGGTGGTGTGGTGTCGTGGGCGCCTGCATGGGGGTGGGGAGGGGAGGGGGTCACATGCGCTTGTGCACATGACCCCCCACCTGACACACATGTGCGTGCGTCTCCAGAGCCAGAACACAGAGCAGCTGTGCTTTCAGAAAAGGTATGAGAGACCACCATGGACTTTGGGCGGGTGATCAGGCCCACTTTAATGACGGTGCACGTGCCTGGAAGGAAGGCTCTGCATGCCACTTCTGGCACGTGTGCCATAGGTTCACCAACACAGGATTAGGGGGAATTTGCTTAAATGGAAAGTGAGATATAAATATTTTTTATTTCTAATAATCCTTTCTAGACTTTTCTTGACTAATAATGAGACCTGAATATGTACAGATGGGCTTATAGAAAAAGGGGTGAAGTATGGAAATATTTGGTTATATTTTAAGGCACAGTGAAATTGTTAATATTGATTATTCTTGCTGAGAATTTGTTATTTTTTTATTTCTTTTTTGTTTTTTCTCTGCACTTTGAAAATTATACTATATAATTTAATATAATCCTCAAGAAAATTATGGAAAACAATTCCTCCTCCTCTAAAAGGTAATTAGATGTTATTACCCTTTATCATAGATTAAATGATTTTGAGTATTGAAATGAAATATGGAAGTATATGAAGATACTACCATTTTAAATCTTACCTCCAAATCAACATTTTAGCAGATTTCCTGAAACTAATAATAACTCTACCAATCTCAACTCTGGAACGATATATTCTAGTTTGCTGAGACCCATAGAAAAAAGATAGCATCCAGGGCTGATATGATAACTTTTATCCTTAGCATAGTTATCTTCAAACCCATCAGGAGGGCCATGGGAAACCACGTGGGTGAAAAAAAAATCTGTTTTATACCTAGAAAATAGGTATGAGAAGAGGGTAGGTTTACGTTAGTAGTGTAAAAAAAAAAGAGGAGGAATCTAATGAATACTCAGTCAGGTGGCCATACCTATTAATAATGAAGAAAATCTCAGAAATGGAATGCTTTGGATCTTGGGAGGCAGATGAAAGCAGAGTATATATTCTCTCTCCAGACTAACAAGTTTGGATAGAATCTAACATAAGTAACATGTTCAAAAATCTAAGGAATGCATTTGCATACATAAATTATGATGGTTTATTTATTTATTT
Organism: Boaedon fuliginosus; assembly: GCA_027560395.1. NCBI lineage: Eukaryota > Metazoa > Chordata > Lepidosauria > Squamata > Lamprophiidae > Boaedon > Boaedon fuliginosus. Next base: position 148,026 of record JANHGC010000152.1, on the reverse strand, counting down.
ATTTATTTATTTATTTATTTATTTATTTATTTGATTTATACCCCGCCTCATTTCCCCGTCAAAACTATTATGTAAACAATGAATCCAAAAATTATGATATAAAACCTTAGAGTAATAATTTTAATATTAATATTAATCATGGTAAAAGAATTGTGTTCACTGACAGCTCCCTATTCTTGATTCCAATATAACATACAGCACACAGTCTCTGCACTTAAAGCAACTCCAGAAGCGGAAGTGTCCAAAGCACCACTCTGTTCTGTTTTATTGCATGAGTTTCAATTGTTGAGCTGAAGTGTTTGAACTATTGCCATGTACTCAATCCCTGCCCTTCTCATCTTATTTAATTTAATAGGGAGGGGCTATTGTGTGAGCACCAAAAGTTATAAATGCCTCAGCAAAGCAAGAAGTAGTGCAGTCTCTTCAAAAGAGGCAATTCTCAGGCCATTTCTGAAGAAACGAAGAGGATGAAAACAACTCTAATTGGCTAATATGCTAGTGGCTAATATGCTTTTCCTTCTTTCTTCCTTATCATTGGCCGATCAACTCCAGGCTCTCTTGGATGAGACACATTTTTGAGATCTTTTTCGATGTGAGTTGAAGTCTAGCTATGGAACAGAAACTATTCTGGTTGCTCTGTGGCAGACTTGGGCATGGCCACAGCTGGCCTTGACTGTCCCTGTCTGGTGAGGAAAGGCAGCAATGGTGGTGGTGGTGGGAGCAGCCCTCCAGAACAGTCCCAGTTTCTTAAGTGGTCCCTTGGGAAAATTAATTGCCCACTCCTCCTTTGTGGGATCACCTGTGCCATAAAAGACCCAACCTAACTTAATCCAAACTAGGGGGAGTGCATCCCTGTTAGTTCTGCTGGAGTTATCAGCAGTTTTTGATTCCATCAATGATAGTATTCTTCTGGATAGGCTGGTGGAGTTAGGATGAGGGGGTCACTGTATTGGAGTGCTTCCATTTCTATTTAGATGGCTGTTTCCTCATAGCAGTTGAATTCTTGAGTCCCTCAGGATTCTTTTGAGCTGAATGATTGTTCTGAGGTTAATGATTGTACTGACTGCTGTTTTAATTGTTTCTGTTGTTAGGCATTGTGAATGCTCTAAGTTGGAATCTTAGAATATAAATCAAAATAATAAATAAATATAATGTGTAACACCAGACCAACAGCAATTTTAAGAAATCAATGTGTACTTAATTGAAAATTATGCTGTTTTTACTCATATCAGAGTTTGAAAATAATTATTTATTTATTTGTTTCTTTGTTTTGATTTATACCCCGCCTCATTTCCCTGGTCAGATTATCACTATGCTTTAGAATAGCTCACATTTAATGAAAATTGTTCTTAGAGTTGCCAACTTCTGCTTCTCAAATAAATTCTCACTTATATTTGTAGGAAGCTATTGCAAACAAAGGTTTTGATGTATTGCTCACAATAACTTATATCGCGGTGTCACATTTTGTTTTGTTTGAAAAATTTATTTATTTATTTGATTTATATTCCGCCTCTCTTCACCTAAAAGGGGAACTCGAGGCAAAAAAAGCATTTATTGAGCTTGAAGAGCCTTAACTCTAGACTCACTGCCTGAATATTGCATGCTGGCTTATTTCTGACCTGTACATACGAACAGCTCTTAGTCAGGTCAAGGTTCACTTCATTTCTGTTTTTATTTCTCACATTGACCAACAAGATGCTTCTGGGCTTTCTCAAACAGTAGACACATCCACCTCCCATTACTTTCCCAGGAACTAGTAACTGGGGGTATCTACTGAGAATTAGCACTTTATCTTCAATAATAATAGCTCTGGCTAGACCCATTCTCCATGAATTTCTCCAAAGCCCTTTTAAAGCCATTTAAATCACCATGTAAAGGTAATTACATGGTAATCACCAACATTCCCATTATGAATTCCAATGCTTACATGCTATATGAGTAACTCCCCCCACCCACCAATTCTAAACTTCCTTGAATCAGCTTCATTAGATGGCCCTGTCCCTGGTCAGTTGTTTTCTTTTTTTTCAAGCTAAAGATTCCCAGACATTCTTGGTTTTTCTCATACAGAAGATTTTGAACTCCTGATAATTTTCACTGCCCTTTTTTTGTATGTTTTCTTATATCCTTTTCTCTAACTATGGCAGCCAGACTGTATAAAGTGCTTCAGATACAGACATACAACACATATTTGTATAAGGTTATTACAGTGTTAACAATACAGTTTTATTGTTCATCTCCTTTTTAAGGAACGCCTAGCATGAAATTTGTTTTTTTCCACATCAGCCATGTACAATGAGTTGACATGACCAGTGAATTATCTACTATAATTTGAAGACATCTTCCATGATAAATTGCAGACAGTTCAAACCTGTCCTGTGCCAGTAATTACAAGTGCAGGAGGTCAGACCTAACAGATTAGAGTACTTTATGGCAGCTATGCACTTTATTGCAATGCAGGAATGTGAGAGCAAAAACAAACAAGCTGACTTCAGATGCTAAAGTTCCATACAGGTTAGGTCGAAGACCAGAAAGCTGTTTAGCAACAGAAGTCAAAGCTCTTTTTTTATAGCTCTGATTGAGACACGCCTATTTTCTTGAGTCATGTCTTTTTCTTTAAGGGGCCTCATAGAATGTCTTTTTTCTTCCCTTTGTATGAGGACTATGGATCATCATCATCAATCAATCAGAAAAGAGCTGGGAGGGACCTTGGAGGTCTTCTACTCCAGCCCCCTGCTCAAGCAGGAGACCCTATACATTTCAGATAATTTTACAATAGGTAATGATAAATTCTATGTTTATAATGGCAAAATATCTTTGCATAAAAATCATGTAGGAAATAAATCAGGCAAGTCAGCACTTGCTTCCCTTCTGTGAGAAGGATTTTCTTCCATTTTAAGTGTTCTGAAATATGTGGGCAATACTGATTCTTTAAAACATATGCAAAATTAGAAATTTTGAACTGACCATAGCTGCTGCCAGGTCTCACGTCAACACAATTATTTTTTTATATTCTGCTTTCCCATTCACATACTGTTTCCAGAACAGTAGATGTATAATCTGGCATAATTAAAGCAGTTTGTACCTTTTCATTTAAAAATGATCCAATCACCTATTGATATAGAGAAAGAAGCTAAAATTATGGCCCCCACCCTCTGGAATATTTTCCCATTGGAAGTGAGATCGGCTTCCATACACCTGGCCTTCCGGAAAAGCCTTAAACCTGACTCTGCTGGCTGACTGCTGTTTTGATACGGGGTGCTCTAAGAGCGAGGTGGCTGATGGGATAGAGAGAAAATCCCCACATTGCCTATTACCTTGTTTTTTAGTTTCTTACTTAACCTTTTTAACTTTAATTAATTTTTTTACCTTTTTATCAATTTTATCAGAACTTGCCAGTGCCTTTGAGAAGAATGATAAAAATAATGTAGGCAAATGAACATTCTTCCAGTCATAGCAGCAAACTGTGTATGGAAGCAATATTACAGGTTAATACTCACCACATTAAAATTAAGGTTTTTTTCTACCCACTCTTTGGCTTCTTTGAATTCTTCTTTCATTTCCATGATATACAGTGTATCTAAGGCATCAACGATAGTTGCTCCTTGAATATTACCTGAAGAAGAGTCAGCAACTTTATTGATAAGTTTTTTTATTTTTCCATGTTTGTGAAAAGAGAAGTTATAGCATTATTCATGTTTAAATTTCTAGACCATTAGTTAACCATTCTAGTCCATTGTATAATCTTTATCCGTTCTAGTCCACTGTACAAACTAGTCCATTGTACAATTGTTTCTTTTAACAATGTGAACTAACAAAAACTGAAATAGAATAAAAAACAGAAAAAGAAAGAAAAAGAAAAAGCTAAAAGTGCAGATAAGAAAAAAATAGAAGAAAAAATAAAATAAAGCTTCTGATCTTCTTCATAGCAACAATAATTACAATTATATTTGATTCCCTTCTTTCTAAAATCTATCCTATTTAATCTCAAAACCATAAATTATAGGTTCATTTTCCCCCCAAAAGTCCACAGTGGGTTTCCAGTTATCAATAAATGTAGCTATCTTTTCCTTAACCAAACATCAGTTTAAGCATTTCAGCAAGTTGTCCCACAAGTGTTTTTTTTAAAGGAAAAAAAAAAGGAAAAAACCATTTGAAAAAGCATCAGAGACAACTATGACCTGGATGACCGAGAATCTCACAGACATTTTGCAAGTTCTATTATCTCCAGGTATTGCCAATTTTTCCACGCTTATGCATTCAATAATCTCATGTATAAAAACAAAGTTCCATGACTCTTTTCTAATTGTTTATCCATCAGTTCCAGGAGGAAAAGTTAATTTTGATTAACAGATTCTATTACCACATTAAACTATCAAAGGCTCTCAATGGTTGATGTGGTTGATTTCATTCAATGGTTGATGAAATACATCTAAAATACCTTTCTGGCAATACAGGGACATTAAAATGCCTAAAAATTATGAGTATTATTTCTCTGAAAGTATTTTCCAAGTTAATTGAGCTACCCCTGGCAACAATAACATTATGAAAATATCTTATACCAATATCTCAAAAATCAGTAATACTATACTATTCCAGACCTGTTGTGTACGTGAACCTTTCAATTTCTCCACAGTATCTTAAATTTGAATAAGGGAAAAATTGAATGAGTTGTCAAGGATTCAAGTGGAAAAGATAAAGGTAAAGGTTTTCCCTGTCCATTCATGTCCAGCTCTAGGAGGGCATTTTCAAACTGCTAGGTGGGTAGGAGCTGAGGCATTAATGGGAGCTCACCCTGTTGCACAGCACTCAGGTCTCGAATCTGGATCGTCAGCTGGAAGCTCAGCATCTTTAACCGCTGAGCCATCATGCCCTCTCTTCAACTAGAAAGCATGGCTAATATTTATGAGAAAACAGTTCTGTTGTTAGTTGAGTAATGTTATATTAAATGAAGCAGGAAGTAAATATTGAAATCAGCACATACTGAGCAAAAAGATTACTATTATTCATGTAAAAACAAATGTAGGCTATCCTGTATTATTATTTTTATTTACTTTTATGTTCTGTTTAAATCTTTTACATATTTACACGGAAGTAACTCCTACTGATTAATCCATAGGCTTTTTATTGATCTACTGTTTATTTTAGGTATAAGCCCAGAGTTGCTTCACATCAAATTTGTTTTCCTCAGAGATGGGTTTCTCCCGGTTCGCTGGTTACCCGCTTTGTGGACACGCTTCCTATTCAGCTGTCAAAAACGTGCTGCGTGTGATCGACAGAGAAATCTTTGTGATATTCTGAAAATACTCTGATCCAACGCTGCACAGCTGTTGGATCAGAGTATTTTCAGAATACCACAAAGATTTCT
>JANHGC010000152.1:100714-112325 GCA_027560395.1 Boaedon fuliginosus | reverse complement strand
CTATCTATCTATCTATCTATCCATCCATCCATCCATCCATCCATCCATCCATCCATCCATCCATCCATCCATCTATCCACCTACCTACCTACCTACCTACCTACCTACCTACCTAGGGAGAAAAAAGAACCACTAGAGTGATGAAGTATCTCATGCCATGCTACTGCACTTTTCCTGACAACTGTGTTTCTAGAAATTCACATAGTTAAAAAGGAGGGTCAAGTGCCTACATTATTTTAATGGTTTTTTGGGGGATGGCTTAGCCAAATGGAAATGTAATTAAATTATCACATGGCAATATCAAATCAGGTCAAAACATGTAAAATCCATTATGCTCTGATGATAAAACATCCTATTTTGAAATTTAAATTACTGTGTTACTAGAGTTTAAATTCTTTTTTGCTATTATTTTGTCAAGATTAAAATAGCTTCTTTTTAAAGACTCTAAATGCTATGGCATTTAATCTACAGCTTTACAAATCATTGTGAGAATTGGCTGGGACTGAGATGAGGTAAGCCGCTTCACTTCAGGGACAAACTGGCAGTTTCAGCAGCAACATTCATTGCACTTGCTCATATACATTTATTTATTTGATAAATTGATGCATAAACAGATAACCTAGGCTAGAAGGCTATCATAAAGCGGCTCTGAATTTTCAAGCAAAGAGATCGGCCACAAAGTTTTGAAAGTTTCACTTGCAGTCTTGCCATGACTTAAATATCCCTCATTGTTCTGCACAGCTCTATTAATCTAATAGCTTTAGCAACCTTATAAAACTATAGCCCAAACTATAATCTTTAGAAAGCAAATTTAGGAGTATTATTTTGTTTTTATGTTCTTTTAAAAAAAAGAATTATCAGCTTTAGTAAGTTAACAATTTTGGAACGACTACACATCAAACTAACATGTTTACATTCTAGAATAAATGCACAAGAATATTTTTTATCTCTGCTAGCACCACTAATCTATACTTCAAGAAGTGAATTCTAAAGTATTCTTCTTCAATTACTGTATATTCAATCCATCCTTTCTAAAAAGCTTTGTTGAACAAGTGAGATTTTCAAAGTTTACATGAACAGAATAAGACTGTATCATACAGCTTTATTATGATTCGGCTCAAGATTATAACATGCTTATATGTTTTATATATTTCAAAGAGACGGTTACCAAAAGTTAAACAAACAAATGAACAAAAAACCAGCAGGAAGCAATACTAATGAAATGTAATCTAGAAAAAAGTTACTTTTACCACTGAATCATTAAAAAACCCCACCTTGGTAAAAAGCTGAAAAGCTAAAGGAGCCTATACTGATGAAATATCCTCCCTTTAGTTGGATAATGTCCTAAAGCTAAATACTTAATTTTAGATTTCAATATATGATATTTTTGTCTATAGAATACTAACTACACTGATCCCAGAACTTCAGCCAACTCTTAAATAAAGTAGTTTACACAGGAAGAAAAACTTTATCAGATACAATTACAAATAGGGAAGCCCTTTTATAACCTGAATACTTTATTTACAGTCTAGTTGTTGCAAAATCACTTATCCAATTATGCTACTAAATCTATAGATCAACTACATACAGGATAATCTGGCAAGACAAAATCACTGCAATGTCAATTTTCCAGATGTCAATGCAGTGAATTAAATTCTGCAGCAGTTTACATCATTTTATGCAATAGCATTATGCAAATGATATTCTTGACATAATGTGTTGTCATGACCCAAACAACATTATCATGCAGATATAGGTAATACAAATGAAGTTATCTGGATTGCTGTAATGACAAGTTTTTCAATTTACCAGCCCTGTGGAGAATAATGGACAAACCCCCTTTCCATTGAAACAAATTTTCACTCTTATTCAGGTAGCAATCATATTGTAACAAAATGACTTTAGATTGATGAAAGATATTTAAAAGTATTTTTTCTCTGGTTTGAAAATTTTATAGACCTTTACAGTCTAGGGGGAATCCCTGGGACTTCTACAACTTCTACAACAGTCAACTCTGAAGTATTAAAAACCCCTCCCCCATGCCAAATAAAGCAGTGCAAATTACTTCCCTAAAACTGACAGGAAAGTAAAGGAAACTTCAGGGATACAGACATAAAAATGTTGAAGTTGAGGTTATCTTTATGTTAACTTATTCAGGTTTTTGCATGTGATTACACTTAAAAGAGAACCTAAGTTAGGCAACTACCTAAATACAGTTTATATTTTTCCAGTGAAAAGTATGCTGACGACAAGAAAATGAAAACCTTCATGACGCAATTTTGAACATGTTGATCAAGCAAAATGTTCTGCAGTAGATGATATTGCATGGATCAAGATCTACATTGGTATTAATCCATTGCAATGAACAGTAGAAGGATTACAAGAACCACCTCATTTGATTTATAAATGATTTTATTTCTCATTTGATTTACAAATGTTTTTATTCCTCCAACAGTCTGTAAGATTTTCTTCAGGTTCTTTTTCCCCCTGTCCCTAGAGCAACAATAAAAATTTACTGTCCCACAAGTCACATAATATTTTATTCCAGCTTCATTAAGAGACCTCATGAAATTCAATGAGGACTCAAATTACGCATACTTGTGTTTATAAATTGTTCTTCTTACTAGATAACAACTAAGGCAAATGAACAGTTTTCTTACGCTTGGGGAATGTCCTGCTACTCTAATTTTGCATTTTTAATGTTCTTTTTTACTTTTTGTAAACTTCACAGTGGCCATATGTCTACAGAGTATGATAGTACCATATTAGAACATATAATGTAGTACTGGCATACTGCGTATTCTTGAGATAGAGACTGAAATGAAGTAATCTGCACTACTCAAAAGATTTGTTCTAGGAGATAAAAAATTCTAGGCAGAAATTCATGAACACAAAGTATACAATTTCATCAACTTCTTAGATAATGATTCTAAGACAGCTTTGAAGACAGCTTTAGCATATTTCACTAATACTGACAGAAATGCCTGAAAAAAGTTCTTATCATATAAATATGCACCATAGGTATAGTATTACTATTCCATCATATCAGATTCAAAGAATTACAAGCCAATTACAAGATATGCCAATCAAATAGTCATTGATATCAGTAGCAGTTTTATTTTGAAACTTTGCTGATTTAATGAACAGTTTAAACTCAGAAATTTAGACCAACTGTAGAGATTAACTATACTGAATTTCCCAAAAACCTTGAAAACTGGATCAGGCATGCATGTAATCCATCACTAAAGTTACATATAACCTTTAGAACTTTTTATCAGTTCTATTTACTATTCCAAAGTTCAGAAAACAGATAACTTATAAATCAGATATCAAATGCCCTATAACATACCCTGAATCGTCACATATGACATAGCTTAACAAATAGCACAAACCAGACTCTGCATAGCAATTTGTTCTAGATACTAGATATATCTTCCTAAGAGTTCATCCAATTCTTCTATTTCAGCACCTTTGACTCCTAGCATGAATAAAATGGCACTTAATTGCACAAACGTTTTATGGAATATATTGCTTAATATATCATGCTAAATAGAACTTTTTGCACCAAACAGATCTTATTGCAAGTGCAGCAAGTTACTTATATTCCATAGGATAGTCTTTTTGTAGGCTATATGACACACAAAATAATTTCTACAGTATTTATCACTCTTACCTATAAACACCTACCTGTTCATATTTATTGCTACGTAACTTGCTTTACTTGCAGGGTTTTATTCCACACAAAGGCTTCTTTTAAACTCTTTATAGTTTTAAGAGCTTTAGTACCCCCTCAATGATCAAACATGAGATATACCTGTATAGAATAATTCTTAATAAATGTTTAAAAAACAATTCTATCATTGTTTCCCTAGCACACTAATTCACTCCAGGTGGCAAACAATATCACACTCCTTTACTTCAGATAGGAAATATTAGTCATGGGAAAGACATCCAAGAATTCCAAGGTATGAAAACGACAGTGCTCTAAACTTTACAGCATTAGAAAATAAACAATACCAGTGGTAAAATAGTACTGTACTTTTAACAATTTTTATATTCTTACCAGTTAACATCTTAGGGCTGACACTATTAATTTAAAATATGTAGTTAAGGTTTAAGTTCTTCAATTTGTCTTGAAATATTAAACAACTTCGGTTCAGAGACTGGTATGCTAATGTAATCAGTTTATAAAGCTGCTGTTTTTCAGTAATTCTCCCCCCCCCATTATCCATTAAATTTTACAATTGTGGCTAGAAATCTAGAATGACAATTGATCACAGAAGTATCTTCTGGCATACCAATACTGTATTGTTTGTCCCCCCCGCCTTTCAAACTTTCTGGCAGTAGTTGTTTGTATAGCAAAATTAAAGCAAAAACATAAGACATTTTCTTTCTTCCCCTTCTTCTGGCTTTGACACCATTCTCATCACACCTTCTCTAACTGTGGCTTCCAAACTATAGAGATTAAAACTAGAATTTGTTCGCTATGTTTTAGTTTTGGACGAAGGACTTCGGAAATATGGGGTTGGTACAATTTGCTCTCTCGGAAGACTGCCCACGTTTTACCAGAGTGACACGTGTCCTATCTATTCCTCCATTAGAAGTTCCTGCTCACGTCAAAAGACGTGCCCATCAGAGGACCGCACCCAAGCACAAGAGCTGTTAAATCACTTGCAAACAAGCGGCGGAAGCAGGTCTTGAAGGTCGCGAATTACCAAGTAAAGGCATTAAGAAAAGTGCAAATAAACCAACTTACACTCGGAGAAAGGGAAAAATGAACGACTGTTTCAAGAGGTCGTGTGTGTGTGTTGGGGGGGAGCCATAAGGGCTGTATATTTGAGTGCCTGCAGTAATTACTCACCTCTTTAATCTTTTCTCTTTTCTGCTGGACGGCGGGGTCGCTGGGTTCCGTTCCGACGGCCCCGATAGGTTTGCGGAAAGGCAGATCGGGCAATCCGGGAGCCCCCGGCTCTCCCCGGCCCAATTTGTCCTGCAGGAGAAGCTTCACCTTGTCCTGGTGGATGTCCCTGCGGATCTCGTCGGGCAGTTTTTGCAGAGTCTCTTTCGCCTCTCGCAAAGCGCGCTCGTGATCCTCACGGATCTTGGCTAAGTTCGCCGCCGCTTCTTCCGCCGCCGCCGAGCCGGCCCCGAAACTGCTGCTACTCCCGGCGCCCGCCGGTGGCGGAGCGTGCGGATCGCCCTGGACGGGCGGCCCCGGCGGCGGCTGTTGGAGAGTGGTCGAGTGGAAGAAGACGCCGCTGAGCAATTTGGGGGAGTCCGGCAGGAAGAAGATGGCCCCGAAGCAAAGCGTGATGAAAGCGCTGAAGACCAGCAACAGCACGAACTTTTCCGTCAGTCGGAACCCACCGCTGGGGCCGGGCCCTTTTCGGCTCCCGGGGCCCCCCAAGGCCCCCCCGCCTAAGGAGCCCCCCAAAGTGCCCGGATTGGCGGGGCTGCCGAAAAGCGGCAGCAAGCTGACGGCTGGCATGACAGCCCCCCTGATAAAGTCCGGCAGCTAGAGGAGGACGACGGCCGCGGGACAACTGCGAGGCGGCCCGTTTGCAAGGCTCCCCTGCGGCAGCCGCCGCCGCCGCCTCCCCAGCCTCCCCAGCCCCACTCAGAGAGGGCGAGCAGCGGGACTAGCCCGCGCCCGTCGTCTCGGGCCGCCGATACCGGGGGCAACTTCGCCCTCTTCCCCAGCGACAGGAAGTTTTCTCGAGTGCCTGCCGCCGCCACGGCCGCCGCCTCTTCTTCGCAAAAAACACGACTCCCGCTCGGTTGGAGCGCTGGCTTGAATGCCGGCAGGCGGTGGCGACCCGTGGTTAAGCGGCAGACGGCGCACGGGGGATGGAGGGCAGAGTTGTCAGCTTCTGGGACGGCTGCCGCCGCTGCTCTCTCTAAGACTGGCCATGCCGCCGCCTCCAACGTTTGACTGTCAGGTATCCGACGAGCGGAGGGGCAGGCGGGTCCCGGAGCGTCTGCGGTCCCCTAGAGGCGCCCCGCTCGTCTGTCGTCAACCTTTGCTCCCCGCCGACGCGCCGCCTGACCCCGCAAGCAACAACCGCTTTGTTCGGTCCCGGAGTGCGGCACTGAGAGAGCCTCGCCGAGCCAAGAGAGCTAAAGAGGAAAAGAAGGGGAGGCCCCCTTTGGCGGGGAAGAAGCGAGCCGGGCCAATCACAGAGTAGGCGGAGCAGGGAAACGTTACGGGAGAAAAAGGGGGCGGGGTTTAGAAAGCGAGGCGAGGCGGGCGGTTGACGTGGGCGTGGAAGACGTTCCGTTAGAAATTAGCTGAGGAGGCTCGTGGCCGCTTTTCCCGGATCCGAAAGTGCGAACTGAGGGTGCCGCTACAGTCCTCGTGTTTCCCTGACGATGTGGGTCGCCCGTCACGCCGGAGGCAGCCCCGGTCCCGGATAGCCCCAAATTCGTTAGCTCCCCTCCCCCCCAACATCACTCTTGTCTTGTAAATTCAGGCGAATTGGGTCGGTGCTCCATGAAAGGACATTAAATTGCAAATGCCGTTTGTTTAACCGCGCAAAACATGGGGCGGAACCTTGAGTTGTTTTTTACTTTAAGCGGGGGCTTGGGCTTTTTTCGTATCTGTCCCATGCACGGGGTGGGAGGGTCACGGAGTTTATGTTTTGCAACATGAGGACACTTATTAAAAAAAGGGTTATTAAGGGTTAACAAGCTCGACGACTTGTTAATACGGAGGTTGTGTGCCAGGGAGTGAAATGTTGAGTTACTTCTTTTGCTTCCGTATAATATACATAGAATATGCATCTCCTACTGTGCAGAATGGGATGAATTCTCAATGAAGCACGTTAGAGCTGCTTTATAAAACGGATTTTTTTAACCTTGCTGTAAGGCAGGATTCTCAAAGCCTTCAGTTTGTTGACTCCTAAACATTATATGGAAATAATATAATGTATGCTACTTAACTAATGAAATAATGTCAACCCCTTGGCAATAGCACTTAGATTTATTAGATTTATATACCGCTTCACAGTGCTTTTACAGCCCTCTCTAAGGAGTTTACACAGTGAGCATATTGCCCCCAATAATCTGGGTCCTCATTTTACCCACCTCAGAAGGATGGAAGGTTGAGTCAACCTTGAGCTGTCAACTGTCAAACTCCTGACAGTTGGCAGAGTTAACCTACAATACTTAAGTATAATCACCGCACCACCATGGCTCTATACCGTGTTTTCCGCAAAATAAGACCCTGTCTTATATTTTTTTTTGCCACCAAAAAAGACACCAGGTCTTTTTTTCAGGGGATGTCATCCACTGACTAACCTATTAGTTAGGGACACACGAATATTGGGCCACGTATAAAAATCAAGCTAGGTCTGACTTTCAGAGGAGGTCATATTTTCAGAGAAACAAGGTAGTTCCATCAATCATTGGGGGAGTCTATATTGACCGTTTTGGGGAACCTTACTATAAGGAATAGTGGTTAAAGGACTGGATTAAGAATGGAAAATCCTGCCACAAGTCCACCCCCAGTTATGGAATTTCACAGTTATGGATTGACTTTAGACAATCACTCGTTTTCAGTCCAATTTATCCCACCAAATTGTTTCCTACCTTGTGCCTTGACTTCTTGAAAGGCAAAGTATAAATCTAGCAAATCTCAAACTTTCCCTGCTCTCCTTTTCTTCAATTGAATCCCAAGTTTATATAGCTAAGTGAGACATTGTTAAGTGAGTTTTGCCCCATTTTCTTGCTACAGTTGTTAAGTGAATTGTTGTTAAGTTGTTCACACAATTGTTAAATGAATCTGACTTCCCCATTGACTTTGTTGGTCAGAAGGTTGCAGAAACAGATCACATGACTCCAGGACCCTGTAACTGTCATAAATAGAACCAGTTGCCAAGCATCTGAATTTTGATCACATGATCTTGAGGATGCTGCAACAGGCATAACTGAAAATGGTCATTAGTTATTTTTTCAGTGCCGTAACTTTGGTCATTAAATGAATGGTTGTAAATTGAGGACTACCTGTACTGTATTTCATCTTAGTTAATGGAATAAGCATTGTACTGTGCAAGTTTTCAACCTTATCCAGATCTGTAAGTTGTATTTTTATTCTGCATTTGATATGCAGCCTTCCATTAACTTTCATTGCCAATCATTGAGGTCTACCACAGAAAAATTAGACTTGTGTCTGCTTAGGAACATACTCCTGTCAATCATGCAGCACTAGATGTTTGTTGGTATGGTACTTTGAAAGCAACAAAAACTTAAAACCACCAATTACGCTATAGTTTTGGGAAACCCAACTTTTTTCTTACCTTTGCACATACTCAATGAGATTCTGGAAGTATTTGTGATCTGTCAGTAACAACACAGCAAAGATAGAATGAGTTTACAATGCACTGGGAGCAGCAGTCAATCAGGATGTTGTGTATAAGGGTTCATTTATAGATGGTGTCAAAGAATGGGGCAAAAGGAAATCTGGAAGATAAGGGTGAGACTCTTACAAGGTTTATTTCAATTACATTGTCTACCAAGAAGTACTTTGTGATCAATTTTTGTTTTTTATAGGGCTCTTCAGATGTGGGTAGCCAAGTGTTATCAAAGAAGGTTCAAATCCTCTACCAGAAATTGAATTTAGACTTTCATACTTTATGGCTTAGAAAGGGGGATATCTCTATTTTACATGGTCATGGTTCAAGAGCTGGTGATAGAAATTATGTAAAACCTTGTATGTGGGGGCATAACAATATAATAATTGCCTTGAAGCGTAAAGGAAGGTGGACTGTATTTCTCACCCTTAGCAACTTTTAAGATTTTTCATTATCCTCCTTTGCACCATAACTTATTTTCATTTTCTAAAATAGGAAGTACTCCATTTCTCAGAAACTCAATCGCTTAAGTGATTCTCCAGAGAAAGGTTTCCGCTTAAGTGATTCTCCAGAGAAAGGTTTCCGAAGTTGTTAGGTAGCTACTCAAAACACTTCTGATTTGGTGAATACTTCAAGAGTTTTTAATGCTTGTGATGCAACATAGAAATAGCTATATAGCTTTTAGTTAAAACACAAATTGTAACCAGTCTAATTTTTTTCTTTCTGTGGTCAAGTATTCTTGCTGCTTGGGCTGATTTATATATTTGCCCTTCCGGCAATAATAGAAAATGAGCAGTGCTATAGAGTACATCTGTATCAGCAAATTTACAGATGTTCAGAGCAAGTGCTCCTTAATGTGTTCCATGGTCAGGGATTTTTCCTGGCTTAAGGGTGATGATGGGAAAGCCATTTGGTAAACAGAGGGCTAAGCAGAAGATACAGTACTGATTTTTGATATTAGAAATCTTACTAGTTTGTGCATTTTGTGAACTAAGAAATAGATGCAAAGGAGAAAACTTTCTGTTGTATTATAAGGAATAAAAATGTTCAAGGGCATCAACTTTTCTCTTTGTTTTCTAGCAAACTCCTGTTCCACTTTACCCTACTTAGTTGGCAACGGATTAGTGAATGGGGCTTTTTTTCCAGGCTTTTAAATTGTAAACTTTTTAATTTGGTGAATTTTATTTCTAATTCATCCTTTCAATGAACATTTCTTTGTGTTCTTTTGCTACCGAACTGTTTATCCAGCAATTTGTAACCTGTGAAGTCTTTGACATTAAACCACATTTATGGTATAGTAACTTCAGAACATGTGCAACTTCCTGCTGCTATTTTTCAATCACATGATCAGAATAGTATGTGAAGGCAAAGCAAATCACAACTCAATAATAACTCTTACCTTTCCCCCCATTTTAAAGGGAGATCAAGATTTCTGAGATCTTACTTTGTAGGTAGAATTTTACTAAGAGACAATAAAAAGCACACTCTACACAACTTTTCAAATTAATAACAACCATATTCCGTTGGATAATGATTTTTTGTATTATAGAGTACTACATGGTGGGGTTTTTTTAACCACCAGCTATCTTGTGTTAAGTTTAAAAAGGAACAGTTTCCTCTATGTTGAGTTCAGTTTCTGATGTTTTGATAGATATGAATCTGAAATGAAAGGAAGAATAAGCATAGCTTGGCTTACGCACGGCTGTCCTCTCTGAGATACTGTTTTTGGTTAAGCACTTAAAAGTTCATACAAAGCCCTGGTTTATTTCATTCTTTAATAATTTATTGAATAAGCTACAGTAGCTGAATTTGTACAGCACACTAAATATTAAAATACTATTGACAAACCCACAGTGGCTGGGTTTACACAAAATTCTAATCTAGAAAAAAAAAACATTCTAGTTACATTTTTTAAAATTCAGTATTCATAGTTGTGTTTTGTTTTGTTTTGTTTTGGTAAGCTTTTAGAATTTTTTGGTATTATTTATTTGTAGTTTTCTATAAGCATTCTGTAATTGTAAGTGATCATCAGAACAATTTAAGACTACACTACACCATAGGCTAAATTTCTTCAAGTCACTTACTTTATGCCTTGTGAAAAATTGTATTTACATAATTTTCTCTTAAATTATTCAGTTTTTTCAATTAGTTATTATGGTCCATTTCTCGCTTTCATTTAGCCAAAAAATTTCTTGAATTCCTTGGCTATTATTCTTTCCAGATAATTTCCAGAATGTCTTCTTAATTAAATTCTGTGATTATTATATTTGTCCCAACACAGTGTTTTAATATATTAGCTTAAATTTAATTTATTAAATAAAGATAAAATTTTTAGATTAAGATAGAAACTTTTTTACTTTATTCCTGTCATTCATAATAAGTTGACTGCTTTAGTCAATTACTGAGTATTAATGTTAATAATAATGGTTATAAAATCTTCATTTGATATAAGATACTTTAATATACATAATTAAATTAATATCACTTTAAACCTTTTATTCAATCTTATACTGTTTGTATATGTTTTTTTCGTTTTTCTTTTCTTGCCTTTTTTCTTGATTGTGGTTTAAAATAACAACTTGAATAAGTATATAAAATAAATATTGCTTGATCAGTGAGATATTCTTTTCTTCATGTCTATGTAGTTAGTCACTATACTTAAGAGATCCTTCCCAGTGGATCCATGTAAACTACAAAACTCTTCTAAAAGAAATTCATTATAATGTTTCTTGGCTTTTCCTGCCATGTATTAATGCTTAAAATTATTATTCAAGTATAATTTTAGTTGATTTGTTAGGTTTGGAAATTATCATTATATGGAGTGGGTGGAAAACTTTTTTCCTGTTTTTATTATACATTGTTATTTTGTGTTTAAGTGCTATAAAACCCTGGGCATTTGGAATATATATATTTTTGAAATGAATATGATATATAGTTAGTGGAATAGGTATGAGAAAATGAATTCCAATTCTGCTTTATCTTAATAGTGCTGCAGCTTCCTAACAAGGCTGTTTCTGAAAGCTTGTAAATCCTTTATTTAAATACCTGGCCTAGCTATTTAAACTATTGTTTAACCACGATTTGTTGATAAAAATGTAATAGGCAATTTCATATAATGTAATATTTCATTACTGAGTCAAGGTTGACTCAGCCTTCCATCCTTTCTAAGGTAGGTAAAATGAGGATCCAGATTGTTTGGGGACAATAGGCTGACTCTGTAACCGCTTGGGGAGTGTTGTAAAGCTCTGATAAGCAGTATATAA